>JZKD02S1900500.1:185236-204181 GCA_000966675.3 Picea glauca
TGCAATATCCACCCTAGCTAGACAAGGAGGAGGATCCATCCAAGATATTAATTGGAGCTTCATCTAGTGATTTGACTTCAGTTTTTGGTTGTAGTGATTTACTTGGAGGGTTTGATCTCATATATGGAGGAGGCCATGGCATCATTCTAGGTTTTCGGCTTGTATTGTGTGTTTTTCATTGATGTATTCTAGCTTCAATAGTAGCCATCATATTGTTGTATTCAGATCTGCATTCATAATAAAATACTCCATGATTCTCTTCTATTCCATGTGTATCTAGATGGCATGTGATATGTTTGACTAAATTTCTTTAGTATAATGAATGCAAAGTATTTGTACAAAAATGATAGCTAGGAACAATATAATTGCATAGAAGATCTCAATATCCTAGCCCAGGCTAGCTGGGGATATTACAAATGTCAAATTTTTACATTAATATTATCAACGGTTTTGTTGAATTTTGATGTACATGTACATGTTCATTGTCTTATGTTGTATTGCATCGTTTCTAAATGGTTAGATGAAATTGTGATGTTCATTTAGGCTTACAGAATGACATAACCCTAAATGAACATTGCAATTGATGTAATATTTTCAAGGCTAAGTTATCTTAAATTGCTACATTATTGAATGGTTCTATCGCATTGCAACACACATATTCATTGTATTATTTTTAATTGCATCATCCCCCCTTCCTTTTGCATCCCCCTATTGGAATATGGGTGCCAAATCAAAGCTCATCCATAGTCAAGCATTCATAAACATTGCATTGATTTAGCGTAGACCATATCACTTACACCTTTACCTTTTAGTGGATTCTCTTTTGAACCTTCCTTAAGGGTTATGTTTGATTGTAACATTCCTCTATTGTTATGTCATATTGAAACATTAAATAAGTGTTATGTTGCACTGCAAGTGGAATTCTTACATGGTTATATCACACTATGACATTCATCAACGGTTAGATTTCTTTGCAATGATTTTGAAGATATGGTTGACCATGTTGATTTCATATAACCATGTTTTACTGTGATAATGTCAAATTACGTTGTTCATGTTAATTGAATAATGTTGAATCACTACATTCCTTTATGGTTTTGTTGTGTTTTAACATACACCTTCATTGTCTTATGTCAAATTGCATTGTTCCTAAATGGTTACATCACATTGCGACGTTCATTTAGGGTTGCAACATTCCTTTAGGCTTATGTTCAAGTGTGATGTTTCTGAATTGCATCTTGCCTATTGGAATATAGGTGTTAGATTAAACCTCATGCATAGTCAACCATTCATAAACATCACACTAAATGATAACCCTAAAGGAATGTTGAAAGGTGACATAACCCTAAATGAACATCGCATAGTGACCTAACTATTTAGAAATGATGCAATTCAACATAATACAGAGAAGTTGTATCTTGCAATGTGACACAACCATTGAGGAATGTATATATTTGACACAAGTTACCCTTTAAAATGTTATGGAATAGTCCAACGTTCATTTAGGGTTATGTCACACAATATTCATTTAGACTTAAGAATGAAATAACCCTAAATGAACATTGAAATGTGATGTAACATTTTCAATGATAAGTTATGTCAAATTCCTAAATTCTTGAATTGTTGCATCACATTGCGACATACATATTCATTGTATTATGTCAAATTTCATCATTTCTAATCAGTTTTGTCACAATGGGACATTCATTTAGGGTTATGTCAACTTGGAACATTCATTTGAGGTTATGTCATGCATAGTCAAACTTTCATAAACATTGCACCGAGTTAGCATAGACCATATTGCTTACACCGTTATATTTTAGTTCATGCTCTTTTGGACCATACTTAAGGTTATGTTTGATTATGACATTCCTCTAATGTTATGTCATATGGAAACATCAAATAAGTGTTATGTTACACTGTGAGTGACATTCCTACATGGTTATTTTGCAATGTGACATTCATCAAGGGTGAGGTCACTTTGCGATGATTTTGAAGATATGGTTGACCATGTTGATCTTGTTTAACCATGGTTTACTATGATAATGTGATATTGAAATCTTCATGTTGATTGAATAATGTTCAATTGCTACATTCCTCAATGGTTGTGTCACATTTCAACATATACCTTCATTGTCTTATCTCAAATTGCATTGTTCCTAAATGGTTATGTTACATAGTGACGTTCATTTAGGGTTGTGACATTCCTTTAGGGTTATGTTCCAATGTGATGTTTGTGAATTACATCCCCCCTATTTCAATATAGGTGCCATATTAAAATTCATGCATAGTCAACCATTCGTAAACAATGCACTAATTCATAACCCCAAAGGAATGTTGCAAGGTGACATAACCACAAATTAATGTCACATAGTGACGTAACTATTTAGAAATGATGCAATTTGACATAACACAATGAAATTGTATCTCATAATGTGACACAACCATTCAGGAATGTAGTTATTTGACATAGGTTACCCTTGAAAATGTTACATCATAGTCGAACGTTCATTCACGTTTGCATCACACAACATTCATTTAGGCTTACAAAATGACATAAGCCTAAATGAACATTGCAATGTGATGTAAAATTTTCAATGCTAACTTATGTCAAATTGCTACATTCTTGAATTGTTGCATCACATTGTGACATACATATTCATTGTATTATGTTGAATTGCGTAATTTCTAAATAGTTACATCACAATGCGACGTTCATTTACGGTTATGTCACCTTGCAACATTCATTTGGGGTTATGATTTAGTGTGATGTTTATGAATGGTTGGCTATGCATGGAATTTATATTTTAGTGGATGGTCTTGTGACCTTCCTTAAGGGTTATGTTCGACAACACAATTATTCCAACAGAGGGCGAAAACCTTCAGTAACCACTCAAATAACCAGATCAAAGATCAACACACCGATGTTTTCATGTGGTAAAACCCCTACCAGGAAAACATCCATGACCCCAACCAACACAACCACTTGAAACAGTTTATTATTGCAAAAGAAAAAGATTACAAAGAGATTTTACAAGAGAGTTTCTCACAATCAATCATTGGCAATTGACCCTCCATGCTCTTTAAATAGAGATCATGGACCAATTGGGTGTTAAGCCACGGATCAATGGCCATTAATATTGAGGAGTGTATGAACTGTCAGATCACTCTATGTTGGGAACATATCATGACCGTTGGATTTCCTAACTACAAATGCATACTAATGCATACTAAAGAAACACACAAGGAAACACACTTTTACCTAATGACACATTAGACCAAGTAGATATTAACTAACTCCTAAGTGTCTAAATATCCTAACATCCTCCCTTAAGAACAACTTGGGATAGGATTGAGGGATTTACAATAGTGATAGAATAGGAGAAGGAAGGAAGCATTGGAGCCTATCCCCCCTTAATGACAACTTCTTGAACTCCTAACATAGATTGAAGTTTGGAAAACTTCGCTTCTGTAAGAGACTTTGTGAAAATGTCTACAACTTGATATTTTGTAGGGAAAAAGAGCACTTCAATAACATGATCATGAATGAGCTTTATGATGAAGTGCATTTGTAGCTCGATGTGTTTGCAAGGCTGATGTTGAACTGGGCCTTTGGCGAGCTTGATGGCACTCTGATTATCACACCAAATTCTAGTTGGATGTTGCTACTGGAATCCAAACTCTAAAAGGATCTGTCGAAGCCACAAGGCTTCCTGACTTGCATTTATCGTTGCTCGGTACTCTTCTTCTGCTGATGGAAGTGCAATAGCCTATTTTTTCTTACATGCCCAAGTGACAGGTTGTTTCTTACAGGCCCAAGTGACAGGTCTCGAACCAAGGCTAAAAACATAACCTGCAGTAGACTTCTGATCATCAGGGTCGTCGACACAATCTGAATCAGTGAAACCAACCAATAAAGGAGTCCCCCCTAAATTGTAATGTATCCCAAACTAAACCGTACCACAGACATAGAGAAGTATCCTTTTAGCTGCTTTCCAATGGCTTTCATGGGGTTTTTTCATATACCGGGCAACAAGACCAACAATAAAGGAAAGATCAAGACTAGTATGAGTCAAGTATAAGAGGCTACCAACTAATTGATGGTACATGGTGGCATCAACTTCAAGATAAGTACAGGTGGTAGTAAGCTTGACTCTAGACTGGAAGGGAGAAGGGGTTGGTTTACAATCATCCATGTGAAAGCGACGAAGAAGGTCACAAGAATACTTAGACTAGGAAAGAAAAATCCTTCATTGGTTTGCAAAACTTAGAGGCCAAGGAAATAGTGCAGAAAGCCTAATTCTGTCATTTCAAAGTTCTTCTTAAGGCTAGTTTTCACATGGTTTAAAATTTTTGAGTCACTACCAGTAAGGATAAGGTCATCAACATAAAGGAAAAGGATTATGAGATGAATTCCTACTTTCTTGGTATAAACATTAGGATCAGAATGGCATCTAGAGAATCCAGTGTCAATAAGAAAGTTGTCCATTTTGGCATATCAAGATTGGGGAGCTTGCTTAAGACCATAAAGATATTTCTTGAGGCAACATACAAGGCTAGAGTCATTATGGACATAGCCAGGAGGTTGTTCCATGTAGATTTCTTCTTGCAAATATCCTTGCAAGAAGGTGGATTTAACATCCATCTGATGGACCTCCCATTTATGTGAGGCAACAAGGGCAAGAACAAGGCAGATGGAATCCATTTTGGCTATAGGGGAAAAGGTTTCATTATAGTCAATTCCTTCAACTTGGGAAAATACTTTGGAAACTAACTGAGCCTTGTGTCTTTCAACACTTCCATCTGATGTATACTTAGTTCTATAGACCCATTTACATCTGATAAGTTTTATTCCTTTTGGAAGAGGTACAAGATCCCAAGTATCGTTTGACATTAAAGCACGATACTCTGCATTTATTGTTGTATCCCAATCTAGATGACCTGAAGCTTCTGCAAATGTCTCTAGATCATGATTTTCTGAAGCTTGAGCCAAAAGAGAAGAGGCTCACTGGAATTGTGAATGTGTCTGAAGTTGATATGAAGGATCACCAACAAAATCACCAGCTGCTTCTTGTGTTGAATGGACCCATCTAGGAAGTTGTGGAGTTGGTGTTGGTTCAAGTTCAAAGGACTCATCTGGAGGAAGGTGAGTAGGCGAAGGTGGATTTTCATCCTCACTGTCATCATTTGAAGAAGAAACTGGAACAAAAGAAGGCACAAATGCCGAATATGGATCGTAGGATGAAGAAGGAACAACCGTTGAATTAGGATCACAGGCCAAAGAAGGCACAAACGTTGAATTAGGCTCACAGGCCAAGATATTTTCATCAAATTTAACATCTCTTCTAATAATAATTTCATTACAATGTGGTTGAATAAGACTGTAACCTTTAACATCTTCAGAATAACCAACAAATATACACTTCTCACTTTTAAGCTGCAATGCTTTCCTTTTCTCATCAGGAATGTGAGCCCATGTTATACTGCCAAATACATGAAAGTGACTTACATCTAGTTTAATTTTAGTCCAATCTTCTTCCGGTGTTCTATTTTTAAGAGCCTTTGTGGGAGTGTGATTGACTATGTAATTTGCACAGTTGATTGCTTTTGCCCAATACTTTAGAATTAATCCCTTAGATTGGATCATGCAATTAGCCATGTGTTTTAATGTGTGGTTGTTTCTCTCAGCAACACCATTTTGTTGTGGTGTATATGGAACAGTGTGTTGCATTTGGATGCCCTATTTACTGCAGTAACTTGTAAAATTATTGTTCACATATTCGCCTCCATTATCTGTTCTTAACTTTTGAATTTGATGTCCAGATTGTTTTTCTACAAGGGCCTTGTAGGCCAAAAACTTGTCAAAAACTTCTCTCTTAAGTTTTAAGAAATAAACCCAAGTACGTCTGGAAAAATCATCAATGAAAGTTAATAAATACTTGCACCCAGAAAAGGAAGGAGAAGACATTGGACCACACAAATCATTGTGAACAAGCTGCAAAGGGCCCGAGGCATGCCAAGAGGCAAGTTTGTCAAAACTGTCCTGATGATGTTTGTCGAGAACACAACCGGCACAAACACCATCTCTACATGAAACAAGAGGAAGACCAGTCACCATCTGTTGATTACATAATTGTTTCAATGAGCGATAGTTTAGATGACCAAATCGCTCATGCCAAATTTTTCTCAAGTCATCGCTATGAGAAACAAAAACTAATGAAAAAGATGATGACCTAAAGTTGTCAAACTTGTACAACCTGGTATTATCATCAAAAATTCCAGTTGCAAGAACATGCTTAGGATCTTTTAGATCCTTGATTACAACTTGGTGAGGTGAAAAATCTACAGTTTTACCTTCACCTGAATGAGTGATTTGATATACTGATAGAAGGTTACAAGAAAGACTTGAAACACATAATACATAATTGAAATGGCTATTTTCTACTTGAATTATTCCAGATCCTTCAACACTGAGAGATCTATCATCACCAACAAATATTTTCTTGGTGTTACATTCATTTAGATAAGAAAATATGTCTCTCTCCTTAGCCATGTGATAAGATACTCTAGAATCAATAAGCACTCATCAAAAGTAGAAGTTGTATTGAAGGAGAAACCAGAAGTTGAAAGTGCATGTCCATGAGAAGAAGAAGAAGAAGTAGAATCAATACTAATGTTGTGCTTCTTCATCGTTGCTTCTAAAACTGTCATCTTCTTGAAACATTTGGACTCATGACCATCTTTATCAAAAAAGTTGCAATGTTTGTCAGTCTTCTTATTTTTATATTTTTCTTCTTTGTCTCCATTAGGAGCAGAAGCTTTCTGAGTGGGTTTGGGACCCTTATATTTCTTGTTGTTTTGGCAATGATGTTTCTTCTTGGGATTCTTGGGTATATCTTTCTGATGGACAACTAAGGCTTTGTTGGAGGTACCTGTAGTGATGATCACTCCAAGTTGTACTAGTTTATCTTCCTCTCTAATCAAAGCATCACAAAAGTTCTCAAGACTGGGTTTTTGATAAGTTTCCCATAGAACCTCTTGAATGGCATAAAAAGTAGGTACAAACACATAATATGCACTACCTAGCTTAGAAAGAATAAGATAGATGCAGCGATCTTCGTCTATCTTTATCTTACATTCTTCACATAAAGTTCTGAGTGTTTTAAACTTAGATAGATAGTCTTCAATGCAAGAAAAATCACTTGGACTTAAAGTTAGTACTTGATTTTGTAATTGTTGTGCTCGAATAATATTTTTTTTACCAAACACAGATTCAATATTTTCCCAAGCTCCTTTCGGTTTATCAATTGATTGAAGGTGGAACCTTAAATCAGGAGAGATGGACATTCTGATTAATCCACATGCTTCGTCATTCCTATTATCCCATTTGGCTTTCTTATCAGCATCAGTGGGTGTTGTTTCCTTTACCAAGGTAATCTGGTACAAGATTTTACTTCTTAATAAATCCTCAATATGGGATTTCCATTGGAAGTAATTGGTGCTGGTAAGTAAGAGATTACTTGTACAATCCATATTAAATATGCAGATAATATGGATTTAAAAACTGAAACTGATGATCTGAATGGAAAGATCTCGAAAAGATATGCAGTATAAAAAAAACAACACTTAAAATGAACTTCGGATGTGAGAGTTATGCCTTTTTTTAAAAACGCATAAACGATAACCAAAGGACCACGTGGTGGTGTAAGTTGCTTTATGAAGTGACCCACTTTTATAAAGAGAAGTGGGGATCAATTTTACAATGAAGTTACTTCATGCAAAATAAATAACTCCAAAATAAAATATTAAATCCACTTATAGTGATTCACTTTTATACTTGAAGTGAATTACACTTTACAATTTTAGCATGAACTTTCTCAAAAAAAGTAACAAAAGAGAGACTTGAACTCAATACCTCTTACTTAATAAGGAAACTTTTAACTAAATGGTCTAGCAAAACATATTGTAATGTTCAAAAGGAAGATTGGGGTTGTTGTTTTTGTTGTTGACGACCTTGGAGAGCGTGCTAAAAGAAACTATTTTCACACAAGAAAATAATTCCGCTTCTCGATGACAACAAGGGTTAGATCTCGATTAGCTTACCCAGAAGATGCACTTTTTCCTATTTGTTTCTGATTTTCCAAGATCGCATAGGGCGCGGGGAAAAGAGAATATGTAGATCTAATAGAGTAGCAAACTAGAAATAAATAATACAAAACCAAAATAAAACCAAAATACTACTCTGGAAAAATTCAAAAAATTCGTGTTCAAGCTTTATACTTCTGGATCTGACTGTAATGGTCGTATCTTTGGAAAACGGAAACATTTTCGAGTGAAATGAAAAGTGTTCCTAAATGAAACGAGTGCTCCGGATGCAATGGAATAGTCCTCTCAGCCCAGAAATGTACGAAAATGACAGAAAATGGAGATGAGGCAACTCGGCTTCACAATCTCAATCTACAATAGGAGCGGGTCTTCAAACAGGCTCTGATAACATGTTCGACAACACAGGTATTCCAACATAGGACGAACACCTTTAGTAACCACTCACATAACCATATCAAATATCAACACACAAATGTTTTCACGTGGTAAAACCCCTACAGGGAAACATCCACGGCCCCATCCAACGCGATCACTTGGAGTAGTTTATTAATGGAAAAGAAAAAGATTACAGAGAGATTTTACAAGAGAGTTTCTCACAATCAATCATCGGCAAATGACCCTCCATGCTCTTTAAAAAGAGATCATGGACCAATTAGGTGTTAATCCATGGATTAATGGCCATTAAGATCGAGGAGAGTAAGAACCATCATATCACTCTATGTCGGGAACATATCGTGACCTTCAGATTTCCTAACTACAAATGCATACTAATGCATACTAAAGAAACGCACTAGGAAACACACTTTTACCTAACAACACATTAGACCAAGTAGATCTTAACTAACTCCTAATTGTCTAAATATCCTAACAGGTTATGTTTGATTGTGGCATTCCTCTATTGTTATGTCATATTGCAACATTCATTAATTTTTATGTTGCAATACATGACTATGTCACATTTCAAGATTTTTCATGAAGATGTTCATTTTTTTACATTAATAGCTTATATCTATTGGGATGTTAATGTTGGTTGACTTATGTTCACTTGATAATAATGGTGACCTAAAGGGTTATATAATATTTCCCAAATTAAGAGATTAATAAGTAAGACAATAAGACAATTAAAATCTTTTAATAAAGAGTCAGCCATTCATAAACATTACATTGAGTTAGCATAGACCATATTGCTTACACTTTTATATTTTAGTGCATGCTCTTTTGGACCATACTTAAGGTTATGTTTGATTGTGACATTTCTCTATTGTTATGTCATATGGAAACATCAAATAAGTGTTATGTTGCATCGTGAGTGACGTTTCTACATGGTTATTTCGCAATGTGACATTCATCAAGGGTGAGGTCACTTTGTGATGATTTTGAAGATATGGTTGACCATGTTGATCATGTTTAACCATGGTTTACTATGATAATGTGATATTAATGTTCATGTTGATTGCTACATTCCTCAATGGTTGTGTCACATTTCAACATATACCTTCATTGTCTTATCTCGAATTGCATTGTTCCTAAATGGTTATGTTACATTATAACGTTCATTTAGGGTTGTGACATTCCTTTAGGGTTATGTTCCAATGTTATGTTTGTGAATTACATCCCCCCTATTGGAATATAGGTGTCATATTAAAATTCATGCATAGTCAACCATTCATAAACAATCCACTGATTCATAACCCCAAAGGAATGTTGCAAGGTGACATAACCCTAAATTAATGTCACATAGTGATGTAACTATTTAGATCTGATGCGATTTGACATAATACACTGAACTTGTATCTCATAATGTGACACAAACATTCAAGAATGTAGGTATTTGACATAGGTTACCCTTGAAAATGTTACGTCATAGTCCAACGTTCATTCAGGGTTGCATCACACGACATTCATTTAGGCTTATGAAATGACATAAGCCTAAATGAACATTGCAATGTGGTGTAAACTTTTCAATGCTAACTTATGTCAAATTGCTACATTCTTGAATTGTTGCATCACATTGTGACATACATATTCATTGTATTATGTTGAATTGTGTCAGTTATAAGTAGTTACGTCACAATGCGACATTCATTTATGGTTATGTCACCTTGCAACATTCATTTGGGGTTATGATTTAGTGTGATGTTTATGAATGGTTGACTATGCATGACATTTATATTTTAGTGGATGGTCATGTGACCTTCCTTAAGGGTTATGTTTGATTGTGACATTCCTCTGTTGCTATGTCATATTGCAACATTCATTAAGTTTTATGTTGCACTACATGGTTATGTCACATTTCAATATGTTTCATGAAGATGTTCATTTTTTTTACATTAAGAGGTTATATCTATTGCGATGTTAATATTGGTTGACTTATTTCCACTTGATAATAATGGTGACCTAAAAGGTTATATTAGATTTCCCAAATTGAGAGATTAATAAGTAAGACAATTAAAATATTTTAATAAAGAGTTATTTACAAAATTTTAGCATTATGAAATTTCTCAATTTGAAAGATTAATAAGTAAAAGAATTAAAACTCTTTAAATAATGAATTATATACAATGTCTAGGCTTACTTTAAAATTTTAATCCTAATACTCATACTCAGGAGAACCCATATACAACAATCTTTCTTCAACCTTTTTCTTCAATGGTGAAGCAAGGCCCACTTTAAGGATTTCTCTTTCACTTTTTTCCAAACTTTTTTTTAAGGATTTCTATACAACATATTTTATTCAACCTTTTTCTATACAACACTTTTTCTTCAATGTTGTTACAAGGCCCACTTCAAGAATTTCTCTCTCACTTTTCTTCAAACCTTCTTTAAGGATTTCAGCCTTTTTCTATACAACACTTTTTCTTCAATGTTGTTACAAGGCCCACTTCAAGGATTTCTCTCTCACTTTTCTTTAAACCCTCTTTAAGGATTTTTCCCCTCGGATTTCTCCCTCACTTTTCTTCTCTCATTTAGTTTTTCATATTAATATAATAAGTCTCATAATTTTTCTATAGATATGTTGAGCATCTCGTATAATGTGATCTTCCTTATTTAGTTTTGCATTTTTTTTTTAAGTAAAAAAGCAGATCCTATTATATTAATATTTCAAAATTACACCATGACATGGAGGTGCCAGCTGTCCCGCCTGTGAAGGAAACCGAGACAACTGGCCAGTCCAAACTAGCATGCAAACTCAAAATATTGTTCTGCCACCCTGCCTAAAGGAAACCAGGGTGCATGGCCAGTTTCAACATTAGTCTGATCATGCATATGCTATCACTACCATTGCTATGAGCCAGAAGAGCTACAACTCTGATAAACATCAAAAAAAAAAGAAGAGTTTTGAGCAGTGTTGAACAGGAGAACCTATTAACCAGTGTCCTCACGTTCATCCTTCTCCTTGCCATGTCTAACAGGAATGGCATAAATCTGAGCGCAGATGGGGCATTGTCACCTTGGGGTGGCATTGGAGTAGGCGGCGTACAGCATGTCTAGGCGTTGGTTTATGCGGACAGCTCTAAAGATTTGGTCGTCCACCATGCTGCGGACCTCGAAAAACAGATTCAGGTGCTCCGGGTAAAGAAGTGGTGGTTGGGGTTGCGATTTTTGCTTTTCGTCGTCCTCCTGGTGTGCATGTTGCTCTCGTTGCGGCCTCAATTCATCAGGAGCCTTGCAGATGTTCTCTTCGTTGCCTTCCGGCACCTCTTCCTCTACCAGACAAGTGGTGAATTCCTCAATGGGAGTGTCACTGGGACTGTGTACTTATCGTGAGTTGGGAGGCAGTGCATCTACTCCAAAACACGCAGGGAGGTTCCAATTGTCTGGAACCATGAACATGAGACTTTCGGAAAAATTTTGGGGGAGTTCCTCCGAAGGAATCTCCTCAACATACGTTCTGGGGGGTGAATTTGTTTCTTTGGACTCCCTGGGTCTCTTTCACTTGGCTAAAACTAGAGCTCGCTCAAACTTCTTATGCCTATTCCATTATGAGTCAGTTGTGTACCATCCTACGCCTCTGTGAGGCCTTCCCCTTGATCGTGGCATGTTTAGAACAAGAACGAGAGCCAGAATTCCCCCTGCGTTGTTGTTCTCGCTCGGCTCTGTAACTTTCCAATGCATCCCAAAGCCACCGAGAAAGCTGATAAGGGAGAAAATGGTGGCTATAGCCATTAAGGCTACGGTCTTAATGCTCTGGCTGGCTGGTCTACTCACACGAGTGAGAGGCCTCATCAAAAGGTGGAGGCCAACTGAGTTGATGCCCCTCATAACTATCAGGGATATGAGGGCAGATGGCCACCATTAATGGCCCCTCCTGGCGTTGCTCCACGTGCCCACCCTACTCCGCGTGGCACCCCATCCGAGGGTTGGAAATCCTTGCTGGCGAGAGTTTGACACTGCTTTGATATGTCAAAAGCTGCAGAGTTG
Organism: Picea glauca; assembly: GCA_000966675.3. NCBI lineage: Eukaryota > Viridiplantae > Streptophyta > Pinopsida > Pinales > Pinaceae > Picea > Picea glauca. The sequence goes on from JZKD02S1900500.1 coordinate 197,765, forward strand.
TGTGCTTCCCAGTATATCTGTTCGATATCCCTGGAAACTCCTTCATTTGCCAGGAAGTCAACCACTCTGTTTGCCCCTCTCTTTACATGAGAAGGGGTTATTCTGAGGTTGTCCCTAAGGAGGCTTTTGAAGTCCTAGAGCATCCTAGAGAGTCGCCAGCTAGGAGATATTTTCTGTGGGTTTTCCCTGTGGAGGATTTTAGTGATCAGCTGGATGACAATTTGTGAGTCCCCCTCGAAGATGACCCTACGACTGTGTAGGGCTACTGCAATTTGAAGACCTTGCAGTAGGTTGATTAGCTCCACTGCATTGTTTGTAGTCTCCCACAGATACCCCGATGTCAGGATTAGGATTTCCCCTTTGGAGTTCCTGATTACAGCTCCATAGCCGGCTGGTCCTGGGTTTCCTTTTGAAGCTCCGTCAAAGTTAATCTTTATGAATCCTGTTGGAGGAGGGGTCCAGGTGGTTGGACTGATGTTTTGGCTCTGAGGTGCTCTGATTACCAATTGGTCGATCAATTTGAGCTACCATCTTTGTAGAGTGCATTGTTCCTCCTAGTGACATTCCTTGTCCTTTGGTTGCCAATTCTTGCTTCTAACTATTTCCTTGATGAGCATGGCAATTTTTCCCCAAGTTAATTCTGGTGTGGATTCCTTGGAGTGGAAGATGCATTTGTTTTGCTCCTTCCAGATTTGCCAGAGAATAAACCCTGGGAGGAGTTGCCAGATGTAATTCATTATGGGGTTGTTGTAAGTGATTGAGTCCCAGTTTTCAATAGTGTCTCTAATGCTGCCTCTATTTTGGTTGGATCTTCGCATTATTTGAGATCCCTGGTCCCATATAGATTGGCTGTAATGGAAACCATTGAAAAGATGCTCTTTGGTCTCCTCTTGGTGTTGGCATAAGACGCAAATTGAGGGCCCAATGAAGCCTCTTCGCCTGAGATTATCCCAGGTTAGAATTCTGTTATGGACAATTAACCAGAGGAAGGTGGAAACCTTTGGCCATAGTGCCTTGTTCCATATTTTGTTCCAAATATTTTCCTTTTCCCGATTTTGGTAATTTCCTTGTAAGTAGTAGGCTTCTTTGACTGAAAAATTACCAGTTGTGGAGTGTCCCCGTCTGAGGGTGCCTAGGCCTTCTCTATTGGGGATTTTCCTGTGTCTTGCATGGTGGTGCCAGGCTAACAGATTTAAGTATTCTGGGACTCTTAATTCCTGGCTGGAAGTTTTACACTGCCACCACTGTTGTCTTTGTTCGAGGGGTTTCCATAGATCTTTTACCTTGAGTGGAGTATCTTGATTAAGATCCTGTTGGAGGGGTCTCAACTCTGCTAGATCATTTAGAGGTTTAAGTTGTTGCCATGAGTCTTGCCAAAACATTGTGCTTTCTCCATTTCGGATCTCCCAAAAAGCATGCTTCTGTATTAGGTCTCTATTTTGCTAGGCTATGTTCCAAATGTTTGAGCCCTGTATTCGGACATTATGCTTGATCAGTTGGTTAGTCTGCATGGAGGGAGCGTATTTTCTCTTCCAGATTTGCGCCCATAGGGCGTCTGGTGTTTTCATCCATCTCCACCACATCTTGGCTCCCATTATCTAGTTGAGCTTCCCTGGGTCTTGGAGTCCAAGGCCACCCATGTTTTTTGGTGCGCAGACCATATCCCAGCCTACCAATGCCCACTTCTTGTTGGGCTGTAGACCTTGCCAAAGGAAATTTCTCTAGAGGTTTCTTACAGCTTTGATGATTTTCTTGGGAGCTGCTAGGGTGATAAAGAGATAAGTGGGTAGGGTTTGTACGACCAATTTAAGCAGGACCAGTCTGGCTGCGATATTTTGCAGTCTGAAGATCCAGTTGGCCAGCCTGTTCGAGATGGAGAGGAGGAGGCTATCCCAGGAGATGGATTTAGCTGGTGCTCCTGTGAGAGGAATGCCTAGGTAATTGGACGAAAGGGAGCTCTTGGGGATGCCCAGGAGTTTGGAGATATGTGATTGAACCGCAGCTGGAGTGTTGAAAAAGAAGAGCTTCGATTTCTCTAGGTTCAGCATCATGCCTAAGGCTTCTGTGAAATCGGAGAGGATGGAGTTGAGCTTGTTGGCTTCACGAGCAGTAGGGGAATTCATGAGAAGGGTGTCATCAACAAATTGACTGTGTGAGGGAGCTGGCTAGATGTTATGCAAGGGTAGGCCTTTGAGAGAGCCTTCTAGAACCGTTGATTTGATGTAGCAGCCCAGGCCTTCCGCCATGAGTACAAAAAGAAAGGGCGATAATGGGTCTCCTTGCCTAATACCTCTGGAGGGAGAGAAGGGTTGGGAAGGGACTCCATTGAAAAGGATAGAGAAGAAGGCCGAAGAGGTGAGGTTCAAAATCTAGTTTACCCAATTTTGGTCAAAACCAAAAGAATTTAAGGTGGCTCTAAGATATTGTCAGCTGGCTTTATCGAAAGCTTTTGAGAGATCAAGTTTGATTAGCATACCCGGAGTTTTTTTTGACTTGAGAGAGTCAATTACCTCATGTGCTAAAATGACGCTATCCATAATTTGTCTTCCTTCTATGTAGCCAGCTTGTTCCTTGGAGATGACATAGGGCAGGATTGGCTTGAGGCGATTTGTGATCACCTTTGTAATGATTTTATAAATTATGTTACATAAGGCAATGGGCCTGAACTGTTTGGGATTTGTGACCCTTTCCTCCTTTGGAATGAGAGTGAGGAAGGTTTCTTTGAGATCCTGGAGAACTTGGCCCGACATTCATGATTCCTCTACAACCTCCCAGACTTCCTTCCTTACTATGTCCCAGTAGTGATGGAAGAAGTGAGTGGTGAAGCCATCAGGGCCTGGAGCTTTTCCTGGGGGCATAGATTTTGCGGCTTGGTCCACTTCCTCCTGAGTGATTTGCCTCATGAGAGCTATGTTCTGTTCAGGGGTCACCAGTGAGGGTATGTGACTGGTGACTCGAGTGATGGCTTCATTTCTATTCGCCTTGGTTTCTGTTAGGAGGTCTTGGTAGTACCTGTTGAGCTCTTCTTCGATTTGGGTGTGTTATCTGATCAGGTTTCCCTGTCCATTCTCCAAATGGGTTATTCTGTTGATGTGTCGTCAGTGTATCATGGTTCTGTGGAATAATTTTGTGTTCTTTTCCCCCTCTTTGAGCCATTGTACCCTGGATTTTTGCCTCCATAATATCTCCTCTTGTTTTCTTCTTTCCTCCAACTGCACTTGTAGTTCCTCCTCCTCTTTCATGAGCTCAGCAATTCGAGTCCCTGAGATGAAAGTTCCTTGTATCTCAACTAGCTTGTTCTCTGTGTCCTGAATGCTTTGGAATATATTGCCGAAAGTGTTTATGTTCCAGTGCTTTAGCAATTACTTGAAATTTTTTAGCCTTTGTTGGAATCTGTACATATTTGTACCATGGTCTATTTCGGCTTGAGCCCACCAAGTTTTTGCACGCTGTTGGAAATCTGGGTGTGTGAGCCAAAATTTCTCAAACCGGAATGGTTTAAATTTAGGTGCTGCCTCTATTGCCAGCTGGAGGGCTATTGACCAGTGGTCAGATCCAGCTTTGGGGAGAATAATTCTTTCCATGCGAAGGTCTCTTTCAATCAATTCCTCCGCCACAAGGAAGCGATCCAATCGGCACACTACGTGCCGGTTTCCTAACCTGCGGTTGGACCACATGAAAGTGCCATTGTTGTTCTCTATATCTACTAACTTTAGATGCTCAAGAAGAGTTTTGAACTTACCACTATCTTGCTTGAGTCTTTTGCTCCCTCTTGTTTTCTCCTCCAATGACATGATCATGTTGAAGTCGCCTCCTATGATCCAGTTAGGTGTGGTTGCCGAAGGTTTTATACGAGCCAGTCGTTCCATGAATTTGATTTTTTCCTGTTTCCCTTGGGGTCCATAGACGTTGGTGATGGTTCCCTCCTGATTCGAGCTTGTGACTTCAAAGTGAGCTAATAAAGTGCCTATAGTGGAAAAGGGACCACTGAGAGTGGTGTTGCTTGGGTTCCAAAGTATGGCCAAACCCCCTGAGGCTCTCGAGGAGTCTGTTTGGATGGAGTTGTAGCCTTTCCATATGCGTTCGAAGATGGTTTCATCCTCCATCCCTGCACATTTTGTTTTTTGTAACATTAGAATATCCGGGCTTTCAACTTTGATGCAGTCCCTGAGGATCCTCTGTTTGGATCTGCCGTTGAGTCCTCTAATGTTCCAAGTGATGATCTTCATTATTATGAGGGTGGGTGTGGGTGGAGGTATCCCTCCGAGAGCTTATGTATCTAGCCTGAGTTGATCATGAGATTGTCGGCTTCTTTGATTAGTTGATGTACTGGTTTTCGTCCCCTTCTTTTGTTTTCGTGCGGTATTTTTTTTGAGCCTGAGCCTGATTCTGTGGCTATGCCTAAGCGTGTTGTGGATCCTTCTATTGAATCTAGAAAGACCTTGTGTACCTTTCAGAGTTTCTCTTCAGGGAGGGCTTGCAGATCCTTCTAATTGAGAGCTTCCTCAAGTTTTTCAAGGTCAATACCTGCTAAGTCTTGGGCGTCCATCTGCATTAGTGTGTCTTTGTCTCCATCTCCTTTTTCGTTTGGGTGGATCTCTTTATTTGGGCCAGAGGAGGAAGGTGTAAGGTTCTGTTCTTTGCCCTTTTGCAACCCTTCGTGTGGAGCTTGGATTTCCTCATCCTCTGGTAGCTGGATCAATATGTCATAGGCATTCTTGGACAAGATCTTGGGTTTGGGGTTAGGTATTTTCCTTCTGGGAGGATTTTTCTTCCTGGTCTGGACTGTGGTGAAACCGTCTTTTTGCAGGTTGTCACTGGCTTTGGGAGCTTGCTTGTTTAGTGGGTAGTCCCTGAACAGGTGGCCATGTTCATGGCATTTTATGCACCGGAAAGGAATGTGTTCATAGTCGAGGGTTTGTGACCAGTCTTCATCCTGATACTCCAGCATTACTGCCCCTGGTAAAGCCTTAGATATGTTCATATAAACACATATTCGGGTGCATGAGGTGTATTTCAGTTGCTTTATGGCTTCTGAGGCTTTGACATATTGACCGATTGTATTACCTATTCCCATGAGAATCTCCTCCAGCCAGAACTCTTGTGGAAGGGAATAGAGGCGGATCGAGACAGGTGCCATTGTGAAGTCCTCCTTGTCCAGGCTGAAGCGCTCTGTCCAGAATCTTAGGAATAGCCCTGCTGAGTTGTAGAAATATGGGCCGTTCTCAAAGATGCGATCTCTGTCTTCTGGGTTATATAATATGATTGTGAAGAAGCCTTTAGAGTTGAGTTGAACTTCATAGTCACCCTTAGGGTTCCACCAGTGTTTGATCCATTTGTTCAGATCCCTTTCGGATGGCCAAAGTCCCAGAAATTTGCCAATGAGGGCATGTTCTTGCATAAACTGGGTATGTTCCCCCACCCTTGTTGAGCTTATAATGTATCTTGGGGTTTTTTCCATTTGTGAGATGCATTTTCCGGGCTCCCATCTGTGAGGTGCTTTTGGATGGGACGTGCTGGCCTTCGTCTCCATTTCCTTGCTGAATCCCTGTTCTCTGGCGAGGAGTTGTTCGCGTATCTACTGTGGCGGCTCAAATGATGGTCGTTTTTCCCTTGTTCCTGATCTATCATTGGCCATGATGTTGTTGTACGAGGGGGGTTTCCCCCCCTCTTCGACGTTCATATTGACGAGTCAGAGCTGGTATCTAACTGCGCTGGATCTTTGCTGGTGTTTTGCTGTGGCGGATCCTGATTCAGTCATGCAGCGGCTCGCATAGGCATAGAGCTAGGGTTCCTCCTCCTGGTATATCAATAGGTTCTATTTAGTTTTGCATATTAATATAATAAGTCTCACAAATTTTCTGTAGATGTGTTGAGCATCTCGTATAATGTGATCTTCCTTCTCTCATTTAGTTTTGCATATTAATATAATAAGTCTCATAAATTTTATGTAGATGTGTTGAGCCTCTCTTATAATTGGTATAATGTGATCTAATATATAGTTTTGCATATTAATATAATAAGTCTCATAAATTTTATGTAGATGTGTTGAGCTTCTCTTATAATTGGTATAATGTGATCTAATATAACAAGTCTCATAAATTTTATGTAGATGTGTTGGGTCTCTCTTATAACTTATAATTGGTATAATGTGATCTTCCTTGAAGATGGATATTCTATTTTATTTATATATTTTGATAAAAAAAATTATCTTAAATTTAAAATTTTAAATTTAAATATAATTAAATAAATTTTTTTAATATTTTAATTTCCATTTAATATCAATTTTATATAAATATTAAATATTATATTTTCTTTAATTTTAATTTAATTTTTCAAATAAAATTAATTTATTTTAATAATTCCAATTCTTTATTCTTTCAATGGAATGGAACAAGATGAGATTTCCAAATAATT
>JZKD02S1900500.1:222962-257307 GCA_000966675.3 Picea glauca
CCCACTCAAAGGCTAGAGATACCTTAGAGAGGATCTATGTGGTGGTTCAAGGCATTATTCATGGCCATTGAGATCAAGAAGAATTTTTTAGGGCCTAAGGCTATTTTTTTCCTCCCGTGTCCATTGTAGGGATCTTGAGACCCATTCTTAATAAAAAAACATACTAGTGATACCCATATTCCTAGTCAAAGGCCTTGTGCATGGCATTCAAAATGAGAAGTTTTATTTATTTCCTAAGACTTATGTTTTCCTCCCCAAACCAAAACAAAGGCCCCAAATCCTAGATGTGTTGCATAAAAAATCTTAAGCGTGGCCATATCCTACCCAAAGGCCATAAATCCCTTAGAGAGGATCTATGTGGTGGTTTGAGGTATTGTGAATGGCCATTGAGCTTGAGAAACTTCATTTTGGGCCTAATTCCCTTGTTTTCTTCACGTAGCCATGGTGTAGGCCTAGAGAACCATTTTTTTTGTGAAAAACATACTAATGGAACTAAAGATTTTGTTTCCCCTTCACCAAGTTTTGGGAACACTTGGTCATATTTGACCGTTTTTGGGACTTCGAGAGCTCGTCGAAGATGGAATGCCAGACGAAGCGGAGATTGCAGAATCTCGGCCCACTTTTGGGTCCCTTTTTTGGTTTTGGGAATATGTAAGGGGAAAGGGATGTCGGCCCATGGATTTACTCACGGTTAGGCCCATTTTCTATGTATAAATAAAAGGATAGGAAAATGTAAGAAAGTAGTAATAGAGAAGAATATTGTATCTATGTGATATAGGATAAGTTCCAAGAGGGGATCTACGTGATCAAGAGTTTTGTGCATTCTGTATAGACTTGCAAAACTTAGTGCAAGTCCCTGTGTGAAGGTATAGAAGGCTTTGTGCTGAAATTCAAGGAAGAAGGATCTAGCGAGCTGCGCAGATCTTATGTCCTGTGCGAAGTAAGGGTTTCTAAGGTTTTGTTCTTGTAACCGATTGGCCGATGATAATAAATAAGAAGATTTGGTGGATGTAGCCCTAGGGTGGGGGTGAACCACGTAAATCCTCTGTTGTCCACTTTGTGCTTTGTTTTGATGCATTTATGTGATTATATGCTAAGTGCATTGAGATGAGTAGATAGATCTGCTATATATGCTTATGCTTAGTGCTTATGATGTGTAGAATGTTATATATTATTCACATGTATATGCTAAGTGCTTGACCTGTTAGATATGAATACTCTATGGATGATAAGTGATTAAACAATCTAGTTCATTGTGAATGCTGCGAAGATCTTTTGTATCTGCGAAGTGGTTATTGATTGCATATTAAAGATCCAATAGTGTTGAGTGCTATATTAAGTAAGGAATCACAGATCCGTATCCTAGCTAAGGTTGCAGACACTTGATTCCTGCAACCACCCCTACTTATACCTCGGGTGAGACTTCATCTTCTTCACAGGTGTTACCGAAAGGGTCGGTAGTTAGGGTTTTTTTGGTGCGTTGTTGTAGCGTTGAACCCTGGGTCTTCCCCTGTGCCAACAAATGGTTCCATTGTTGGGACCTAAAACTGTGATTGTTGGAAACTGAGAAGAAGAATCTTTGTGAAAAAAGGTTAACCTGAAAGTCTTGTGCAACGATCTGTGCCCTAGTGCACAATAGTTTAACCGATCTGAAAGAAAGAGGCCAGATCTAGAAGAAAAGAGGTTGGATATGAAGAAAAGGAATGAGATCTGAACGATTTGTGCTCCGAGAAAGGTAAAAGTGGGAATTGTTGACTAAAAGAGGTAATATCTGTAAGCTTTGTGCTCTGATAAAGGTAAGAGTAGTTAAAAATTTTATATCTGGAGGCGTTGTGCTCTGTAGAAGTAAGATAAGTGAAATTTTTTGTTTCTAAGGTATGGATCTAGGCATGTTTAATAGAGTTTATCCTAGTTTGAAAACTAGGGCACTGATAGATGAAAGAAGGCTTGATATGAGTAGATATGATAGGAATAGTGATAGATATATTATACCTATGCATAGAAAAAATGTTTGGACTAACAAATGGATGCAAGATCCTAGAAAGATTTTTTTGCAAATTAGCTACCATGATCCTAGTGCGCAGTATAGAAGACATTGGGGATCATTTAAAAGAAAGAGAGGAGTGACCCTCTGTTACAATTGTAGAAGACCTGGACATATTGCTAAGGAATGCCTTGGAATAGGATCTAGTTGTCGTTTTTTGCAAAGATACGGACCATGAGGTATTGGATTTCCCTAGAATGATCGCTAGCCTGGAAGAAATGAATCTGAATCAGGAAAACCCTAAGGTAGATCCATAAGAGGCAGAACCCCAACAAGAATCAAATAAGGTATTGATACAAATGAAAGATACCCTGAATGACCACCGATATGTTAGACTATCAGAGATTTTCAAAGAAAAAGAATGCATTGAAGCAAGAATAGGAGACTTCGACATTGACTCTGTCCTTGATGAAGAGACACAAGTGAAAATTATGCCAGAAAGAACTTGGGAAGATAAAGGGAATCTTGATATGATCCCTTCATTAGGAGGAATAGGACTATTCAGAGGAAATTTGATGATAGTATGTGGAAATCTCGCTCAGATACCTATGACAGTCAATGGAACTTAAACAAAGGAATATTTTTAGATTATTAAATTCGTTGAAGACAGTGCCTTGTTTACCATGTTACTAGGAAAATCTTGGATTGATAGAGATCAAGATAGAAAGAAGGAAGAAGAAGAAGTCTTAGAACATAAGAGACAAGAGTTAAAAGATTTCATGACCCGAAAGATTGCACAGTTGATTGAAGAACAGGAGAACATATCGAAGCTACTTGACACTAGAAGCCCAGATGTCAAAGCTACAGGAACATCATAAGACATACTGAAGGATGAAATTTCTACCCCAGATAAAGAAGAAGTGATACACCTGAGTCCTAGGAGAGGATCTCAGCAGTGAGAAGTGACTATGCCTAAGGAAAATAAGAATCAGAATGGGAAAAGAAACATCGAGACAAAGCTCATGGGGGAAAAGGCTAGGAAGCTAAGTAAGAAGAAGGTCAATATTGAGAAGTTATAACAGGTTCCAGAAGGTACCTCACAGAAAGAAACTTTGCAGAACTGGAGCTTCGTCCGGCTATCAGAACAACGAAATATGCCAATTCGCTATGGTGAAGTAATATAGCCATTAGAAGCTGATATATCCGTTTGAATGTTTCTCCGAATGGCTGGAAAAGAATTTATGGTTCACCACCAGACCGTTGGACCGTTCCATAATAGACAGAAGAAGAGTTAATGAGGCTCATAACCATTGCAAGTAAATCGTTACCAATATTGCCTATTTATCTCATCACGCCATGAACAAAGAACACTTTTTCCAATTGAGAATTTGAAGCCTGTAGATTAGCAATTGTATACAGTTCTCATTGCACTCTTGTTGTTCACTCTACTGCAGTGTCTAAGACTTTCATGAACTTGATTATTTTATCCTGAGCACGTATGTCCGATAAGCTTACCGCTACCGAAGAATCCATAACAGAAGCTCTCCGTGAGCTAAGAACTGAGAGAGTCATGTCGGAGTGAGGGTTATCCATAGGATTACAGGAATCATCCACGAGGGGACTGGAAACCTCTCTATCCACTGCTCATGCCAGTCCATCCCGCCTAGCCGATGAGAAACGTACTAAGCACAGAGATGACCTTGTCAATGCCAAGATGATTCTGAGCATTCTACCTGCATATATACCCCCTCTGAGCGGCGCCATCAACTGTGACAGTGTACCCTGAGAGTTCAAATATGCCATGATCACTGCGTACCTTCTGAAAGGGGTGTGCGTAGTTTGCATCCACCAGGATAAGCTTGCAACACTGAAATTTAGTGACTTCAACCTTGGAGATCGGAAAGCTTATAACATGCTTGCCCCACATAATTACTTGACTAGGATCAAAGGTAAGAATTCAAAGATTATCCCGCAGCCATGGACCCAAAACCTTGCAAATTCCACAATGCTTAATTTGATGAAGATCCCGCACTTTGGCCGATACCAGGAAGTAAACGCATGTGTGAAATTTTTGTTGTCCTTATACCATGGAGGATACTTATGGTTGAACCATCACATCACTATGGATCCGACCTTGATCAATCGGATCATGGGGTTGAGCATGCATGGCCTTGACCCACAAGAGTCTTACCCTGAAAATATCTCAAACTGAGCATTAGCCCAGTGAATCAAAGAGACTTATGGAGATGTAGAGAAGGGTATGCAAGGTTACAAGGTAGACTTTATCCAGAGTGGCACAGTGCGCCTCGCATGTCAGTTGATCACATGAAAGCTAATTCGCAAGAACCGACCCACCCAAGTAACTGGATTCGTTGTTGACCTCGCCAGGAAGTGCGCGGAAGGACTACAGATGAATTCGGTGCAATACCTCATGAACCAGCTAGAACTTGATTGTAGAGTAGTGCAGGACCAAGGATACGAGTTCCACTTCAGTTGGATTCTCACATTGATATCTTTCATTGCATGTGAGATGTCGGAAGGTGCGACCTTCCTGGACATCGGGCCCTTTGAACCTTTGGCTGCGAAGTTCAGTACCTTGTGGTACTCGAGTGATATGAACAAGCAATGGAAATCCAATGTCGTCTTCCACACCTACTACAATCAATTGAAGATCGCAATCCAATCTACACTGCGCATCACTCCGAACACCCTCTACAGGTTTCGACCCCTGATGAAGTTCAGCACAGGAAAACACTTTATATACATCACAATGCACACTGACGAGCACAAGAAGTAGTTACAGTCCTATTATAAGTTAACAGAAGAAGACTTGGAAGAAATCACCAAGGAGTGGTCGGCATACCTCCTCATCTCAACAGACCTTGTAGAGATTTCTGATATAGATAGTCCAAAACCTGTGCATGATACCCCTGGACCAAGAAAGACCAAGAAAGATGAAGAATTTCAAGATGTGAACAATACTTCTGCAAAGACCACTTTGATATCACCTGAGAAGGGAGGTGATGGTGGAGAGCCAGGTAGAACAGAAGTCAAGCAAAATAAAGGCGAAGTTACACCACCTAGAGAGGAGGAGGATCCCCCCAATAAAAGGAAGGTTACCCCACAAAAGCCTTCGTCCAGGAAGAAAGCTAAGGCAACCAGATCCAAGTTTGATATTGTTCTCACTCCAAATGACTTCGACTTCATAGTCGCTGCACTGAACGATACTTCGCTAGAGATAGAAGAAAAGTAGGAAGCCATGTAGGAGGAAGTGTTCACTCGCATAAGGGACGATCTTCAAGGAGTACAAAAAGAAATACAGTCTAGCCAAGAAGTTTCCACTGAGCCCCTGCCATCAGGAACACTAGAATTAGGTGATGAGCCAGCCCAACTACATCGGATTACTAATAAATTCGAAGCTCACCTTTGACGAGCTCAAGAAGAGACATCACAAGCCACCCAGGCTTTAGCACAAGTACAAAAAGACCTTGAGGACCAAAAAAGTACTGTAGAAAAGGAAAATCTCACTCTACAAGAAAAATGGGATGAAGAAAAAGCAATGCTACAGAAAAAAAGGAACAATTGCTCGCAGAGAAACTCGAAGTATGGGAAAGGATTCACAACGCACTTCGCTCTGTGATAGTCATAGAAGTGAAAGATAAGGAACGAGTCCCACAGGAGGTGGTGCAACTCAAAGACGTAATCCAACAACTTCAACAACGCATCGCAGATCTAGAACTTTGCACCATGCCCGATTCTCCTTAAGAAATCATATACCTAAGGGAGGCAACTTCTCACAGCACAGTTGGCAGAATGAAAGCCCTTGCCTAGGAGTGCAAGCAGTTGAGCTCCAAGAGCACTCAGACATATGAAAACCTTACAAAAAATCTAGAGTTATAGGCACTGGAGTCACAACTCCAGGAAGCAAAATAGCACGTAGATACGCTGTAGGCGCATCTAAAGGCCTTAACACCAGTTGAAAGAATGAAGAGGTTTGCAGAGCAACGCACGACCCAGAAACATATCCACATGATCCAGAGAAAAGTTATGGGGGTCTCTCAATGACTTCAACTAGTGCAAGAGAAGACATGCAAACTATTCACAGAAGTTGAAAGCCAAGGAGTGGAGCTAGAACAAGTCTTCATCATAGCAGATCAATGCCTAGAAGGGCCAGTCAATGATGCACTCATCCAGGAGTTCACTTAGAAAGAGGTTGTAGCATTGCAGCAGGTCGAAGCATCTCGAGCCAAGCTCAAGGCGTTCGAGGAAGAATTGCTCAGACCAGAGTGACTTGGGACGAGTCACAGGTGAGTGTTGGGGACCTGTTGGCCCTTGACCAAGTTTTGGGAGCACTTGGTCATATTTGACCGTTTTTGGGACTTTGACAACCTATCGAAGATGGAACGCCAGATGAAGCGGAGATTGAAAAATATCGACCCACTTTTGGGTCCCTTTTTGGGTTTTGGCAATATGTAATGGGAAAGGGATGTTGGCCCATGGATTTACCCATGCTTAGGCCCATTTTGTATGTATAAATAGAAGGATAGGGAAATGTAAGAAAGTAGTAATAGAGAAGAATACTGTATCGATGTGATATAGGCTAAGTGCTAAGAGGGGATCTGTGTGATCAAGAGTTTTGTGCATTTTGTATAGACTTGCAGAGCTTAGTGCAAGTCCCTGTGTGAAGGTATAGAAGGCTTTGTGCTAAAAGGAAAGGAAGAAGGATCTAGCGAGCTTCACATATATTCTATCATGTATGAAGTAAGGGTTTCTAAGGCTCTGTTCTTGTAACCGATTGATTGACGATAATAAATAAGAAGAGTTGGTGGATGTAGTCCCTGGGTGGGGGTGAACCACATAAATCCTGTGTTGTCCACTTTGTTCCTTGTTCTAATTCATTGATGTGATTATATGCTAAGTGAATTGAGATGAGTAGATATATCTGCTATACATGCTTATTCTTAGTGCTTATGATGTGTAGAATGTTATATCTGATTCACATGTATATGATAAGTTCTTGACCTGTTAGATCTGAATACTCTGTGGATGATAAGTGATCAAATAATCTAGTTCATTGTGAATGTTGTGAAGCTTTGTTGTATCTGCGAAGTGGTTATTGATTGCATATTAAAGATATCGCAGTGATGAGTGCTATATTAAGTAAGGAACCACAGATCTGTGTCCCAACTAAGGTTGCAGACACTTGAGTCCTGCAACCACCCCTACCTCTACCTCGGGTGAGACTTCATCTTCTTTGTAGGTGTTGCCAAAAGGGCCAGTATTTAGGGTTTTGTTGGTGCGTTATTGTAGCATTGAACCCTGGGTCTACCCCTGTGCCAACAGATTCCCTATAGATTCCCAAAACATATTAATGGAACCAAAGATTTCCCCGAAGGCTAAAGATCTCGTAGAGAGGATTTGTGTAGTGGTTTGAGGTATTATTCATGGGAATTAAGCTTGAGAAGGTTTTTTTTTGGAATATGTCCCTTTTTTTCCTCCCCTAGCCATGGTATAGGCCCCAAGACACATTTTTATTGTGTAAAACATACTAATGGAACCAAAGATCCCCCACAAAAACCTAAAATACACTAATGGTGCCAAATATCCCCTCATAGGATAGATATCCCTTAAAGAGGATATCCATTTAGCTCAAGAAGCTTCGATTTGGGCCCAAATCCCTTGTTTTCCTCCCCGGGCCATGGTATAGGGCCCAAGATCCATTCTTAATATGACAAATGGTGCCAAACATCCCCCATAAAATCCTAAAACATACCAATTGTGACAAAGACCCCTTTGGAGGATAGATATTGCTTAAATAGGATCATTGAGGTGGTTCTAGGCCTTCTTCATGGCCATCTAGTTCAATAAGATATTTTTAGAGTCTGAGGCCCTTCTTTTCCTCCCCATCCATGGTGCTCACATTCCCCATTGAAGGTATTTTTCATTTCCATTGAGCATAAAAAATCTTTGTTTAGGACATGAGGTCCTTTTTTTCCTCTCCTTACTATGGTCGGGATCTTGGTACTCATTTGTATAGTACAAAGCATATTAATGATGCCTATATTTTTAGTTGAAGGCCTTGTTCATGGCCATTAGGGATGGGAAATTTTCATTTAGGGCATAATGCCCTTGTTTTCCTTCCTTTACCATGTACATGACTTGACTCACATATTTGTTGTAAAAAAAATCCTAATGATGCCCATATCCCACTCGGAGGCCAACGATACCCTAGAGAGGATCTATACATTGGTCCAAGGACTTGTTCATGGCCATCGAGCTTGAGAAGATTTATTTTGGGGCTAAGGCCCTTGTTTTCCTCCCTTGTCCATGGCATATATCTAAGACTTATTTTTGTTGTCTAAAATGTAATAAATACACCAAAGATCCACATAAAGTCCCAAAACATACTAATGGCACCAAAGACCCCTCCAAAAGATAGAGATCCATTAGAGACAAATTGTATGGTGGTTAGAGGCCTTGTTATTCGACATTGAGCTCAAGAATATTTGTTTAGGGCCAAAGGCCCTTGAATTTCTCCCAAAACTGTAACGACCCCAATCGTTAGGACTCCAAGCAAGGTGAAAAGTACAATTTTTTTTTTCTTTTAGGCAGGAAGGAAATGAAGAAAATAATTAAAACACACCACCTAACGATGAACACCACACACAAAGATCAAACAAAAAACAACAATGACTCTACACACTAGCACATCGAGCAACTGGGTGAAACATTCATAAATCGAAAAGAAAGAAACGACTACCCACCCGACACAAACACAACAACACCTACCAACTAAGGAAAACATCCACAATCCCGACACAATGACCTCGATGACTAGTAACTAGAACCTCTATGGCGCACAAAACCAAACGCATGAAGGTGTTACAACCCAAGCACCAACAACAACTACAATGCACAAACGTCCACAACGGGAAGAACAGACTTCGACCAAGTTATCATTCACCTCTATCCATTAGGGAGCACAATGATCCCCTCATCAAGAATCATGTCGTCACCAAGTGATAGGCGTGACAAAAATCATGGTGCAACAAAATAACTAGACCCTCAACACAAGCTAAATTCGATGTACTAGGAGATCAAATTAACTATCTAAACACCTGACGCCTAACCCTAGCACCCAATCAACAAGTCAACCAGACAACTATGAAAATCATACAACAAAATAAGTTCCTTGTGCAACAAAATCAATTTGTACATATTAAATGATTATTATTAAAACAATAGTTCATTTCAACTATATTCCAATTCCCAAAGTCAGATAAGTATAAACCACTTTCCTTTAAAATAGAAACTATATCACCATCTTATGAAATTTTTATCTTTTAAAACTGGAACTGTACACCGGATATAATATCTTTAGTGCAACTGAACACCAAATAATTCACATAAAAGTAAATTGTTTACAATGTAATGGTTGTGACTTATCAATCCAATATATAATTGGCATGTAAATCGTTGTCACATAATTCACAACTTAAAAATAAAAAGGAATGACGAGGAAAAACACTATAATTGTTGTCTAAATAAAAGAGTTACTATGTCTATTGAAATTGTTGTCAAGGTACATTATCGTTGTCCCTTATCATTTAAAAAAACTGTAATGTATTAAAATGCATTAGTAAATATATATGAAGCACATAGATTAAACATAATCATAATGGGTGAGCTAGACACTGGAAATTGCTACCCATTCATTACATGAATTCGCTGTGTAATATAAGGAAATATATTTGTTGTATACTATAGATTCACTATGTAACAAATGATAGCATTGATATCGATGTCCTTAATCTAAGATCTTGCTATCTATAAATTATATACTAAGTTGTCTACAAAATATAAAGATTCGCTCATCATGAATAAAATCGCTCACAAAAAGGTTGTTCATTATAAACACTACCAATGTTGCTCCTATAATCAAGATTAATGTCAAACACGGTCAATAAACATTAAAATTGTTGAGTAATAACATTTACTGTCAACACATTAAAAATTTCATAAAACGCAGTTACCATTATATGTAAATGGTTGTTCTAATTTAAATAAATATCTGGCACACATTATATATCCAAATGTTGTCACTAATGCTAAAGAAGGATAATAATGACATCATTGAGTGAAATATGATATGGCTGAGTGGAAAGTGATAAGGCTCTGTGTGATGATGATGTTGTGCAATCTAAATCATTGTCAATAGAGTAAAAATCGCTAACCAAACTGTCAAAAGAGTATAATTCGCTATCATTATTATATCGCAGAGTATAACAACGTTGCGTATTATATTGCTATCCTAATATTAATATATTTACTGTGATATCAGAAATATATAGTTGTGACACGTGCTATCGTAAATAACATAGCTATCAAATATTAAACACATTCACTGAGATAGCATAATAGAATCACTATGATACATCATAACAATATCGTTGGGATATATTAAAGGAAATAATTGTGACATCCTAAACAAATGTGTTGTAATAACATTAAAAATATTCACCATGATAGCCAAATAAATGGTTGGGATATATTTAAAAGGAAATGCAGATATATAAATGTAAAAAAAAAACGCAGACTTGTCCCTTCATATGGAAACACAGACATATGAATATTGCAACCATTATGTAAATCACAATCCACATATTAAGGAAAACGTAGTCTCTATATCAATCACATCACACTTTATATATTAATGAAAGCACAAATAGTAATGATAACTCAAAAATTGCTATGCTAAAACGCAGTGTGAAACCGCTATATTGCACGCAAGGTATGGGTAAGTGCCAAATAAACTCGCAAATGCATTATCAGTGCCAAAAGATCACAACTTTAACATTAAACTAAATGCAGACATATAAAGAAACACACCACATGCATTTATAAATCGCTTATCATAAAATGAACAACGCTTTCATAAAATCGCTATGTGATTTAGCTGTCATACACAACATCAATGCAATTTATTTGTTGTCCCTTAAATATGGGTAAATTTGCATTCGATGTAAATTAAAATCGCAAAGTAATTAAATGATCATTCTAGCAAACGATATGAAGACACAAAGGTAAAATCGTTTCCAAATCAAGATAAGATTGCGTAGAGTTTTATCATAAGAAAATGCGTTTAAAAAGTGGGTAAATTCATTTCCTAAAAGTTACGGAAATTTATGTGTAAGTAAAACAAAAATTGTGCTCTAGATATCCCTAGAATTCGTTGTCTCTTCATTACAAATTTGTTGTGTCAAGTGTTTTTTTTTTAAAAGAAAAGGGGAGATATAAACACAGTCAAAATTGGTCCAAAAACGCAGATCAAAATGAGATGTATGCATATCTGTGTAAAACGCGAGTGTAAAGGTAAAATGAAGAACAAGGGTTGTGTGATAAGGATTCAAACGTAGTTGCCCAAACCATAAAATTATTTGTGTATAAGAGATTCAAATCACATTCAACAATTAAAAACGCAGTCAATATATAATCAAACGTTGTCAATCACATATTAATAACACTATTTTACCAATCAAGATTTGGGAATTGTCATTAAAATCGCAGAGAATAAAACTCCCTCCAAAAATGCAGAGGTGACATTAAAAACGCAGAGAGTATTAAGTTTCTCGTAGAGAGAAATGATAAACAATACGCAGAGGTACTCAATCACCAGAAGGTGCAAGGGAAATCATTCATCCATGAATCAATCAATTGCAGGGATAATTAATGGGTAGACATCTGGGAAATTTTTTATCCTTCGCTCATCATCCATGCATAGAAAAGTAGGGCATTCAAATCTATAGGTCTATAAACACCGAAGTGACGACCGTCAATTTGGCTCCTGGCCAACTGCTCAGGAATGGACTGATGACCTAGGTATAAGGGCGGAAGATATGGCACAAAATCTTCAAAACAATCAATAAAACCCACACAGATAAGTTATGGAAATCATAAATTGGGTTTGCCAAGGGAAATCCATTCAGAAAACAACAAGCAAGGGGATTGCAATACCATAGGAAGCAGGTGAAAGACGACGCATGGAAATGAAATATTAAACGAGGATAGAGAAATAACATGAGTAAATTTAATTTTATTGCGAGTAACAACTAAACCAGTGTACCTTAGCTAAACGTGATTGATCAGTAGTTTTTGTGTCGCACGCGCTTCATCCAGCCTCTGCTTGTCGGCCAATGTGACCTCACTGGTACCTCCTAGCCATTGCTAGGGGTATTCTTCTTCCCCCTGAGCCCCCTAAGCCGCAAAGGAGCCACACACACTATACTAGAGAACAACTAGCACCCAATTCACCTCACAAGGTCGAGCTACCACTCGTTACTAGAGCTGGGTATCACAAATCCCACAAGATAAGTCAGTCAAGACAAAAATTCAGCAACGTAACATTATGCATAAATATTAGATCCATACTCCTCCTCCTCCATCCTTTTTATAGAGTTTTTAAGTGATTTCTTTCCCAAATTCTCATTTAATTTCTTTTTCATTATTTTAATCAGAAAAAACCTCCCTCGTACACATGTCACCCATCCCCCTAGTTATACCAAAAATTAATTTCATTAATTATCTAATTATTCCTATTTCCCTCACCCACCAAAAAGCATTCATAAAAACGATCCTTGGTGTCCCAATATTCCCTTACACATTTTAAATGACTTACGCCTTTACTAAATTCCTGGTTGAGTTCATAATTAGAAAGTTCTTAAAGTCATGATTCCTTACTAAGTTAGACATTTATCTTTTTTCCTTATGTTTCCATTTTTCTTTATGTTTCCCCTTTTCCCCTTAGTTTCCTATTTCTTTAAGTTTCGCTCTTTTCCCCTTTTAACTAAAACTCAAATTAGCAAGTGTAGAAAAACCACCTTTTACCCCCTTTTACTTTTTAATTAATAAAATTTAATTATCATATGTAGATAAAACAATCATTTCCCTTTTAAAATTTTAATCCCCCAATACAATTTGATTTTAATAAACTAATTGAATTTCTTACCCCTTTCTCGTTACATGTTTAATTATGATTATTATTTTCGACCACAAGTGTCACTTAGACCTAGATTTTAATTTCACTAGGTTGGACGACATTTTTATTAGGGAAAAAATTGGTTTTAAATATTAATTGTCACATCATTCGTTCTAAGGCCATCTAGGTTTATTCACTTACCAGTTAAAAACACTACGTTCCCTTTAGGACGCATTGGGTGCTCCAAGGGTGCCACTCACCTCTTGAATGACTTGGTAGACATCAAAAACCCCTGGAGTCAATACTTCACCAGGTGATATTGTGGGAGACTAAGGGACTCTAAGGAATAAGGCACTTGCCTTATTGCGTGCCCCTTAGAATCATTGTGAGTGACTGTCGCAGTCTTCCCTCACAACATCGTGGGTCTTCTCGAACTAGGTAATCGTTAACCTACAATTCAACCCACGACAGAAGTGCTAGTAGGTTATGGCAGGGATGATGTCCACACCTCTCCCTCAAAGTATTTGGTTGTCGTGCGTGACCCCTCTACTCCACATGTGAGTCTGGTCGGCAAGCTATCATCAGCCTGCATCATCAACAAATCGTGTCAGAAATAATAATCAATCATCATAACATCTAATCATGTGTACATATGTCATATCAACAACAATCAAACCCCAATAGTCCACTCCCTAAATCAATCCAGAGTCCAAGGGGTTTCATCAATGCTTCTGCATCCTCAAGGTCCAAGGTCTTGCACACTTAGGAGAATCCAGTCAATAGCACCTGTCTATGTAAATATAAAAAATAACATATCATCATATCCATAATGCCTCATAATCATAATCAAACAACCAATAGTATAATAATATGGATCACTTGCAAGCAAGTGTCCTCAAATAATAAGTGCGCTCAATGCGCGCAAGAGATGGATGTTACATACCCCCTCTTGGTCTAAACTTCATCCTGAAGTTTCACAGTATATAATTACCGAAATAATGTGTATCAAAGTATCATAAGTATATCTATCAAACAAAAATGGAAACTGTTGGAGCATATCATATGCGTCCTCCCAGGTCATCGAGTGCAGACTATAGTTGTCCCATTGGACCTTGACCTGATCTACCATTCGACATCGTAACTGTCGAATGCGATGATTCAAGATGAGGATCAGCTCAACTGTGAGCACACCCTCATCAGATACCTGGAAGGAACTCATGTCAATAACATGTATATGATCACTAATATAATGTCTCAAAACAGATACGTGAAAAGCATCTTGCATACGCCTCAAAGAGTCAGGCAAAGCTAGTCGATAGGCCACGGGCCCCTTCCTTTCCACAATCTCAAAAGGTCCCATGAACCTATGAGATATTTTACCACCCTTTCCAAACTTGATCGAACTCTTATGCGGTTTCACCCGCAAGAAGACTAGATCACCAACTTCGTAACTACGATCGACACGGTGCACATCGACATAACTCTTATGTCAATCATGCGCTTCTTTGATCCTTTGTATTATTGTTTGCATTTGATTTTCCATTTCTTGGATCACTTTTGGCCCCACCAAAACCCTATCCTCAAGCTGATCCCAACTCATAGGCATCCAAAACAGTCGCCCATAAAGAAACTCGAAAGGTGCCATCTTAATGGTGCTTTGGTAACTGTTGTTATATGTGAATTCTACCAGTGGAAATAATTCATCCCAATTCTTTTGTTGGTCCATCACATACATGCGTAACATGTCTTCCAAGATTTGATTTGTTCGTTCGGTCTTCCCCTATGTCTCTAGGTGATACATAGTATTGAATTTAAGTTGGGTTCCCAATGCCTCTTGGAAACTAGTCCAAAATCATCCAATAAACACCAATCCTCGATCGAATATAATCCTCTTAGTCACACCATGTAGCCTCACAATCTCACTGATGAAAACTATAGCTATATCAGGTGCCTGATATGTCATATGCACAGGAATAAAATGAGCACTCTTCGTCAGAGTGTCGACTACCACAAAAATCAAGTCCTGTCTCCTTTCTGTTAGTGGTAATCCAACAATGAAATCCATTGAAATGACCTCCAATTTCGATTCTGTAATAGCCTGTGTTTGTATTAATACCGCTGGATGCATATGTTCAGCCTTCACCTGCTCACATTCTAGACATCTGGCCACATATTTGACTATGTCTTCCTTCATTCCTTTCCATAAGAATAAGGGTTTAAGGTACTCCCTCATCTTCGTGACTCCCAGGTGAGACATGTACACTACTTTGTAAGCCTCGTTTAGGATCAAACTCCTCAACTTTTCGTTCGGTGGTACGTAAATTCAATTTTTAAATCTCAATACTCCATCATCGACAAACGTAATTCCTTCAAATCTTGGTACCATCATTGTGTTTTGTCTGATAAAATCCTTGACCTCTTTGTACCAATCATCATCGCGTTGTCAAGTTAGAATCTTTTCACGTAGATTCGTCTGAAGAGGAAACACTGAGAAGATTCATGGTCTCCGACTCAATGCATCTGCCACTCAATTCACTTTTCCTTTTATGTAAGTGATCTCGAAATCGTACTCGCTAAGCAATTTCGACCAATGTTGTTGTCGCGCGTTCAGGTCGCTTTGCGTAAAGATGTGTTGTAGTGCACAATGGTCCATTTTTAGTTCAAATTTTAGTCCAAACCTTCAAGGCATATACAATGTCTAACAACTCCAAATCATGCGTCACATAGTTCTTCTCATGCCTTCTCAACTTCCTCGAGATGTAAGCGATCACTCAATCATCCTACATCAAGACTTTACCTAAGCCTTCCTTGATTGCGTCAGTGCATACCAAGAAGTATACGTCCATGTCAGGGACCTTTAGTATTGGTGTTGTTGTCAACAACTCTTTGAGCCTCCGAAAGGCTTCCATGCATTTTTCGGTCCAAACAAACTTCTTATTCTTCTTCTGTGATCAGATTTGCTATCTTCAAAAATCCCTCGACGAACCGTCGATAGTATCCTGCTAAACCTATGAAGCTCTGCACTTCCAGGACATTCGTTGGTGCAGGCCATTCCATCATAGACTCAAACGTTGCTATATCCACGACGATACCTTCGCTGGAGATGACATGCCATAAGTAGTGAATCTTCGATTGATAAAATGAGAATTTAGACAATTTCCCATACAATTTGTTCTCTTGTAGACACTGTATTACCAAGCGCAAGTGCTCGTCATGCTCCTTCAGTTGCATTCTCAACTCCTATAAGTCCAGGGTCGACATCCGATAAGACATTCTTGCTATCGGTACAGTCCCTGATTTTAGGTCTATGATAAACTCCAATTCCCTCTCTAGAGGCATCCCAGGTAACTCCTCTAGGAAGACATACGAAAACTCTCTCACCATCAAAAGTTGTTCCATACCTTATGCAAATCCCTTTTCATTTAACAAAAGGATCATATAAATCTTACACCCCTTGTGCATGCTCTTCTGTAGTTGCAAGGAAGAGATGAACCTCAATGAAACTCCCTAGTTCTGACCTACAATCACGCGTCTTTGTCCCTCATCATTGACCAAGCTCAACCATTTCGTCTTACAGTTGAGTATCACCTCATGTGATTCCAACCAGTCCATACTGATCACGATGTCATAAGATCCTAATATCATGATGTATAGGTTGGCCCTGGTGAAAACATCTCCCAGTTTAAGGGTACATCCTGTAACCTTCCCTCCAACCTTCTGTTGGGCTCCCGAAGCCATCTCTACAAAGCTAAACTCATCTTGCTCGAATTCCTTTACCTTAATTCTTTTTAGCACTGCACTTGAAATGAAACTCTTGGCAGCACTAGGATCTATCAAAATAATAAGGGTCTGATCAACAACTGTACTTGATGTCTCAAGCACAGTCAAATGGTTCTCTGCCTGGCGGTTATTCACCACTAGATGAATCCTATGGGCCTTGCCCAAATATCCCATGGTAGTGGGTCCGGTTGATCTATATTCTCTAGTCCTCTCCACTGGGCAATCACGCTCGTAGTGTGGCTCCCCACATGTCCAACACCCCTTCTTTGGTCCAATACTCCTGGTACCTAAAGTAGAAGTTGACAGCCCACTAGCTGGAATCCTGGTCTATTCTGTTGAACATGCCTAAACTGTTGCTAATGTAGTCAATGTTGTGGTCCTCGATAAGGAGTTTGTTGATGATGCACTCATCTCCGAGGTGTAGTGAAAGTGGACCCTCTCTATATTCTAGCTCTGAACCCCACTGATAATCTCCTCCTCTACTATGAGGGCCTTTTGGACGACATGATCCAAGGTCTGAGGAATCAGAATCGTAACCTTTTCACATATGCTGACATTAAGGCCAAACAAGAACCTATTGACCTTAAGTTTCTTAGTATTTAGGTGCAGCACATACCAAAGCAACTCCATAAAATGATCCTCGTAATTGGGCACCATACAGGCGCCCTGTCACAAGGCGTCGAACTTGTTGAGATGAAGCTCAATGAATTCCTCTGATAGGTACCTCTCTCAGAACCGTTCCTAGAACAATTCCCATGACACGTCTTCGATGACCATGTTCAACTATGGTAGGAGCGTCTTCCACCATAGAAGAGCGCTCCCCTTCAGTTGAAAGAACTCCATGCAGACCTTCATGTTGGAGGTATAGTTGCGAAGTGAAAAGCACATCACCATTTTCTCCAACCATGCCCCAGTAGCTGCACCGTCTGGGGAACCAAAGAATTCAGGAAATTTGAGCTTCTCGAGTTCGTGGTGAATGCTATTGTTACACATCAAAATCACTCACTTCAATGATGAATTATTATTGTCATTTCAAGTGTCACAAGTGTCACAAGTATCACATTTTGGTCGCAAGTGTTGCAAACATCATACTGCCATCTTGCCTATGTTGTGTCTCTAATGACATCACAGGGAAACTTAAGACACCTTCAAATACTAGTTTAAGGAAGAGAAATCATTTGATGAAGAGTACAAAGCATTTTCCATGAAGAAAACCACTTAAAAATCAATTTTGAAGGCCATCTCTCCCTTACCCACTATCAGGGAGTGCCAGTGCACCCTACCCTTCCTTGGGGGAGCATTCCAACACTCTATGCACCCTTCTGGGGGAGAACTGTGATTTTTTAAGGAATTTTTGGGAAGCGCTCCCTTACCCACCGTCAGGGAGTGCCAGCCCCCCCTACCCTTCTTTGGGGGAGTGTTGCAACACTCTGTGTCCCATTCCGAGGGAGCGCTGGGTTGTTTGAGGGAATATTTGACATTGAGGAAAATCAGGGAACCCCTCCCATCTCTGGAGTTAGTTGGATTTGAATTTGAGGTCAAGACTAGATCTTATGGAGGATCCACAACTGATGGAGAAAGATCCTCAACCTATCCCAAGAATATCTAAGGTGGTTGGGCCTCTCCAAGATTATATAATGAGGACTTCTCATGGTGAAAATCCCATGGTAGTTTATAGGCATCAAACTTATGATCTCATAAGGGAGATAACCAATAAAGCATATTCATTTTGATGGTGGATTATTTGAGGAAAGGGTTGGACAAGGAGAGTTGGGAGAGGCTGCTACACATTCATCAAAGGTATGTAAGTATTCTCTATTTTTATCATTAATATACATATGTTCTTGGCCTGTTTCTTTCAAGGTTGTGTTTATTCTACATGAACTTGTCTCTATTAGATAGATCTGGTTTCAAGCTAATCTTAGTAGAATAAGAAGCTTGTTCTGTCTTTGTTTATTTTACATGACTTATCGAGGAGCTTGGGGATGAAAAATCAACTTGGAATGTGAGAGGACGAACATAGTTAAAAAGGTACACCTTTATTCCTCTTCTTTGTACATTAGTTTATCTAGGTTTAAAAGGATTGTAGTGACCAATGTTAGCACCCTTTCTGTCTTGGTCTTAGGAGTCTAGAGCCCAAGAGGGAATCCACTTGTCCACAGGGGGATTCTTATATAATATAAATTGGCGAATCCACTGGGGAGAATCCTATTTGTCTTGCCTTGGATTTTACCTTCCCTTTTCCCACCTTTCAGATCACTTTTAATATTTGTTCATCATCCATTAACCTGCTCCTACCTTCACTAGCAATTTCACCAATTTTCATGCATTCTAGGTGAGTTTTTGCATGTTTTTTGGCTCCTTTTCTAAGTTTCTGGGAGGACCAACGCCCCTTTGTAGGACGTACCAGACTTCCAACACTCCCCTACAGTGTTTTAGGGAGTTTTGCAACAATCTGTGCACCCTTCTGGGGGAGTGCTAGTCTCTTTTTTGAGAGTTTTTGCCTTCTTCTGCTCAGTCTTTTGCAGCCTGTTTTGCAAAGCTCTTTACCCAGAGTCTGTGGTTGGTTTGTGAATTTATTTGGATTGCTTTTTTATGGGTTTTTATGCTTATCACTCCCTCTTGTCTTGATTGGTGCTTGAGACCTTTTTCAGAAATGTGAAATTGCCTTTTTTAGCTATTTTTTTGACAAGACAGTTTTGAGTGATTTCTCTTTCTCCCTATCATTTCTTGGATTCTTCTCTGTATTTGATTTTATTCCTTGAATTATTTATTGTTTATATAATCCTTGATGGTTTTCTTAGTTGTTATAACAATTTTCTACTTGTTTTCTTTCATACCTTACTACCTTGAGTGCATGCTTTGTTTGTAGCCCTTTTGCTTTGTGTCTTTTGCATCTGCATAGGACTCTTTATCCTGATTGAAAGTGGTGGAGAATTGAAGGTTTTGTATTTACTTTATGTATACGTCATAATCAAAAAAATAATATAAATGCTTTTTTTTGGGGGGGTAGTGAAACTAGCTTGCATTTGAAGTAGAGGAATTGCATGTTGTTTTGGAATTTTGGGACATTGTGCATCTGGAATGATGAATGTTTTCTCCTTATTGTAGCATAGCTTTCATTGAAATGAAAAGATTGCAGATCCATCTCTTTTCATATCTTTTGATTTAGTCAAAACACCATATTGTCCATGCCATTTTCATTTTGAGTAACAACAACCTTAAAAATCAAGCGCTAAACTAAAATTGATTAGACATTTTTACATTTTTTGGTAGAAAACCTACATTAGATTAGTTGTAGGGCTTTGGAATAGGTGTGAAAGATAAATTTCCAAATATGCAAACAAACATAGGATCTTGTGTTAGGGAGTGGTGAAATCCAATTGCTACATTTTGTCCTGGGAAGCCCTTTTCACACAAGGGTCAAACCTGAGGTCGCATTGAGACTAGGAGAGTTACTCACCCTGATTTGTTGGTCTTGGTGTAGATATTGTGCATATTAGGGGGGTCTCTTGAAGGTATACCCACAATGATGAATGGAATCCTTTCAATTTGATTTCGGTCCAGATACCCCGCCCTTGTGCCTGGATCGGACTGTCGACTGTTTCCCCAGGCATCATTGTTGTAGTTGGTAACCTTAGTGGCCTATCTCTTTAGGGTATTTAAACAAGGTGACTGTGGAGGCGAAAGTCTTCACGGTACCTGGAATTGACATTGGCCAAACTCAGTCGAGCTCCTTGGAGGGTATACCCATGATTATGTGTGTGAGCTTGCACCAAGGCGTAAGTCCATTAAGCAGGTCGTCAACGTAACTTTTCCACCCATATTATCTCAACCCCTTCTTACTTTGTTCCTGTGATGTTGGATTTCATCCCCAACTAGTGTGCTCATTGTCAAAAGGTTTTTTTTTCTTATTTTCTTACTAGATTTTTAGTGTGTGCTATTTGTTCTCCCTAGCAGAATCTAGGTTGGATATTTTTTTTAGAACCCCTTTTCCAGGGGAAACCTTTGTTTTTCCTTATTACAGAAACATTGGTCCTCCTTACATCACTACTTTGAGCCTTCCAGGTCTCACAATTGGGTTACTGGTATGGTTTTTTTCCACTCTGGTGATCTCGAATCCAGGTACTTCAGATGTAAGCACACCACCCACACATCAACCTCATGTCGACCTTTCTCTTTCTTCACCCATCAGGTCTCCTTCCATTTCTTCTTCTTCGCCCAGTGAAATCTCTAAAGTGATTAGCCAGGTTGATAAGAAGAAGACAAAACAAAAAGAGAAGAAGAAGAAATAGAAAAGGACAAAGCCTCCAACCATACCAGATGTTGGATCCAAGCAACCAACTACTATTAATCGTACTGGGAGTGTTGATGAGGTCGACAAGATTAAACCGAAGAATTTGAAACCCAAATTCCCTTGCAGTATTAGTAAGGATGACCACTTTCTAAGGGATTTCCCTAGTATTCCCAAGGTCTTATAAATGTGGTCCTCCACGTAATCGGCCCCTGCTGGTCATGCTGGTGATACCCCATCAACTAGTGATGTTAAGGTTGGTAATAAGAAGACAACTGTCAAATTTCCCTGCATTTTATGGAAAGGTGATCATTACTCTCACCTTTGTCCTCGTATGGACGAGGCTTCATCTATTTTGGAAAAGATTCAACTCCCAACTAGTTATCGTAATATTCCCCCCAACCCATTGTTAGTTGATGGAATGGTCAATCTGGTTCCATCCTCAGTCAGTCTTGTTGATCAGGTGGTCAATCTAGTTTCATCCTTGGTTGAACCACTAACCAATAGCTGATCCAGTACTAGCATTGATCAGCCCCACTTTTCATCTAAAAAGTGAAACCCAAGTGAATGATCCAGTCCCATCATTGGTCAGTCCCACCCTTCATCTAAAGAGTTCCAACTTGGTCAATCCCACTCCTCCTATGACGAGTGCCAAAGTGGTTACTTTGGTCCCTTCATCGGTCAGTCTGGTTGATCATGTTGTCAATCTGGTCACGTTCTTAGTTGAACTAGTTGACAAAGTGGTTGATCTGATCCCATCTTCGGTTGATCTCGCTCTCTCATCAGAGAGTGAAAACCAAGCAGTCGATTTGTTTCCACCTTTCGACCCCATTCTACCCTTGGGGAATGAAACCCAAGTGGTCGATTTGATGTCATTATCAATCGATCCTACTCTCCCTCTAGAGAGTAAACCCGATATTTCCCAGGTCTTTCTCGTTGATACAAAATCTACCGTGTTAGAGGCCATTCCTCCTTCTCCCGCGAAACCCCCTCCAAGTAATGAGGCCATCCTTTTTGATTGGGGTGTGCTAACTGGACCTCATATTCCCTCTCACATTCCCTTCAAGATTACAGTACATTTTTGTGGTCAGGACGTTCCTCATGCACTGATAGATGAAGGTTTGTTTGTTAGTATTTTGTCCTCTATTGCTTGGAAATATTTGGGTTATCCTCAGCTTGTGCTGGTTACCCAGACTATGTTTGCTTTTAACAGAAGAACTAGTCACCCTTTAGGGATCCTGTTAGCAACATTTCTTGTATAGGGGTATTCTCCTCTTTGATTTTAGGCCTCTGGTGTAAACACATAGAAGTAGGGTTTGAAATCCGGTCGGATGTGTTTTATTCAAGGGCCGCAGCCATAAGCACCGAGCGCAACTCACAGAAGAAGTCCATTTTGGGCTTAAAATCAAGCGAGCGAGCAGTCTGATTTCAACGACAAGGATCAATTGACAAAGAAGATCGACGGTCATTGGGTTTTCGGGGCTGTCAAGTTGCCCGGGATTTAGCACGAAGGGTAGCACCCATAGTTCAGGGAAAGTCTGGGTTGTCCGATCCAATAGGGATAGGTGGCGGCCAGTCGGCGTATCGGGGATCGGTGTTTCGGGAGACAAGGAGCCTCCCATTCTTTACAGCTAAAATCTCTGATCGAAAAAATGCCGAAAGCACCTTTGGAGCCGAGCCCCCGGTCCTAGCACTAGGTCACGTAAAGCGAGCCTATGGATGAAGTGGGCCCCCTTTTAAATAGTGGATGCTACCTCAGCCGTTTATCTTAAGGACATGCGGTGCACATCCATTCCATGTCAGCATTCGGGAATTCGAGGAGTAAGCTCTCCTCGTCATTTCACCTCTCGAAACCTCAAATCCCGAAGTGCCGAATGCGCCCAGAATCGGGTCCTTGGTTTTGGCGCCTGGTCACAAGGAGCAGGCCTGGAGGATGGACGCTAGCATTTATCGTTCTGTACAAAAGGGAGGCAAAAAGCACCGAATTGAGTTTCAGAGGGGGGGGTACTGTGTTCTCCAGGTACCGATCTGACGTTATCTAAATCCCAGTACCTACTAGGTATGAATGAAGAAGAGAGAGGGTGGTTGAAACCTCACCTCACTCATTAATTGCAAAGTATGGATGTTCTGGCTGAAAGTCTACCCGAGAAGGTCCTCTGTACTGGTTCTATTCATGGAAGCCGCACTGAGTCCTCGACTCGCCAAGGAGGTCTTCACATGCTAGCTCAACTCTTAATGGCTCAGCTACTTCCCTTGCAAGAGCCATGCGCAGTTAAGGTGGCGTCTGACAAAGAATAGCCGTCTGAATTTGGCCGAGCGGACACCAAGTCCTGGGTGCACGATCGACCAGAGTCTGCATGCGCAGAATGTCAGAAGACATGCAACTGCAATGTTTTTTAATGCAGCATCTTGTTTTTTTTGCTGTGGTTGTTTTTGAGTATATGTAGGCGTTTTCGCCATTTTTGTAAGCATCGATGGTTGAGCGAGGCTCCCGATTGTAAAGCTTTAATGAAGCACTGTTATTTTGGTTATGCATGGAATCTTGAGACTTCTTGCCTTATGGATGTCAGTTTCTTTCACGTCTTTGTTTACACTGTATTAGAATGACTCGGAATTGGAGAATCCAGTCAAGTTGTAACTGTTATAGGATGATGTAGAGTTTGATCACTGTAACAGTTGCATTGTTTCTAATCGGTCCTTGTGATTTTCTTAGCGCTGAGCGACTTGGAATTTGAGAATACAGTCGAGTCCCCCTTTCAGTTTCTTGAGACCCTGAACCAAGAGGATCTTGCATTCAGAGTCTTTCTTCTGCAAACTGCTAAAAAGCCTGTTGCCCGAGGCAGTTTTCTCACTCTTTTTACCAAGTCTTCCACCTGCTCATCTTTTAATCAACTCACTGACTGAAGTTAGATCAAGACCTCCTTTGTTCTTTACATACCAGACTCAGTTCCCGAGTTTGAGCGATATATGCCTGAGTATCTACCCATTTGATCACCCATTAAAAATATCATGACATAAAAACTGATGGGCGTCGGGCTCTACTCCTGCTGCAATCCAAGAGTGACTTCTGACGCTAACAGATCCTTCCTCAATTTCCCATAAATTTGGGAGGGAAAACTGTCTTTATTGATGTTATGGTAGTCTAGGACCCCTTGGATTTTGATTTACTCCTTAGGCGAGATTATGTCTATGTCATGAAAGCTATTATGTCCACTCTCTTTCGTGTGATATATTTCCCTCGCTATGGAAGAATGGTGACTATTGATCAATTTTCATTCGTTGGTCCTGACTTGATTACCAACCCAATGACCTCCCTAAATGGTTCTTATATGCAGTCTGTATCACCCATGCCACAAGTCAATTATGTGGTGTTATCTCCCATGCCTTCAGTTGCCGAAGAAGATGACTTAGATCCAGTAGTTGAATTGGTGATCTCTTTAGTAGGGCTATTGGAGCCTGATCTCCTTACCCCTATCACGACCCTTGACATGTGTTCCTTCCAGAGCATTGTTCTTCCATCTAGTGAATATCTCTTGGAAGCCATGACCGAGTTTTGTCCCTTGAAATGGTGTCCTTCCAGAGCGTTATCCTCTTAGAAGCCATGATCAACCAGAGTCCATGAGCAGAGTTTCTCTTCTTTGTGGAAATCTCATTAAAAAATGAAACAAAAGTCAAGACCATAGTTTCTCTTCTCTATGGAAATCTCGTTAAAAAATGAAACATAATTCATGAGCATGGTTTTGCTTCTCTGTGGAAAGCTCGTTAAAAAATGAAACAAAGGCTATGAGCATAGTTTTGCTTCTTTGTAGCAAGATCGTTAAAAAATGAAACAAAACTCTGGTGATTGAACCCAGATCCTTGAGCATAGTTATTTTCCTATGTCAATCTCGTTAAAATATGAAACAATCACCTCTCATACCAAGTCGAGTCTTTCGTTAGGTGTCGTATTTGAACCTTCATTTCATCCACCTGTATCCTTTTTCTCCATCTAGTATAGAAATTGGTGACAACCTCAAAATTGGTGAATGAATTGAATCTTGGGGAGCATGTCTCCAGCCTTTGATTATCATTCTGGAGTCAAGACGCTAGATTTTCAAGCTTGGGGTAGAGTACCAAGCCCATGGGTATCCCTACCTTTGTAAATTACATTGGGAATTTACAAGGATAGTTTAATTTTGTTTCAAGCTTGTCTAAAATGAAACCAATATCGAGCTTAGTCTTTGTTCTTTATCATGCTCGAAAAAACATGAGAATGTAACCGAGTATACTTTTATCACTTTTTCGGACTCGTAAAGGTTATATGAAAAAGGAACCCCCTGGAGTCGTCTTTAAGCTCTTTTCAGACTCTCTAAACATGAAAATATTGCTGAGTGATCTTTCTTCCTTTCCAACCCATTAAAGGGTTTGAAAGGGCGTCTTTCGAGTGATAATTTATCTCTTTTTAGGCCTCACAAGACTAACATTATGAAAAAGTAAAAAACTGGAGTCCTCTTTAAGTTCTTTTCAGACTCTCTAAACATGAAAAATAACCAAGTTTTCCTTCTCTAGACTCGTTAAAAAAATCATACATTGAAGGGACATACGAGACCGAACCCTTACTTCTTCCAGTTCATTAAACAAAGGAAGAGGGACTTACCAAAGGTGAGTTATATCGAGCATGTGTTACCCTCTTCGAGCTCGTTAAATTAAAAAAAAGGTACTTGTCTATCTGGATGGGGGAAAACATTTGAAGGAAGCAAGCCAAGCTATTTTTGGGAACATTACAGGTCACTCTTACATTCGCCCTTGAACATGACACTTTGTCTTTGCATACATTTGAATCCGTTGAACCTATGCACTGAACCAATCATCTAAGTTTCTTTACTCCTTTGGGTCACCTAACGAAAGTCACAGTATCCACTGCATTATTGTGTTTTGGTCCATGTTATGTTTCTGCTGTCATTCCTTAGTGTTCAAGGGAAGTATCTACCTTAAGAGTCAACCATCACAAATATCCTATTTCAATACCCGTGTCAATCCATGTTCATTTGATATACCAAATTACATATCTGTGTTAGTTTTGTGTCGTTGATGGGGGATACATCAAGGCCCTCCTACGATGAGTCTATTCCTGTCGACTTCAACACATTATCCGGGAACTAGACTTAGAAACCAGTTAGTACCTTGGGACCTGCATGCCTCAATGGTAGGCCTCCTCGCTTCTGACAATGGGTTTACATAATTGACCCCTGATCGGATGATTCCATAGATGTTCAACTTCAACTCATTTGTTCACATTCACTGGAATGTACTAGGGTACCTTGGAAATCATTGACATCAATGGTGATTTCCCTCATGCTTGTTAATGGTTTACCTCATCGACCAGTAATCAAGTGGTTTCTTCCATGTTAGACATCAAAACATCTATTCACATGGTAAGATTCATACTACATCAGGATCGGTAAGAAGACCCTGATTTGAGTAATGACTTTAATATGTACTTTACCCAGGTTGCAATGAAGTTTCTCTTGAATATTGATTCATATACTGTTACATAGATCCACTTTGTATTGGTCTGTGGCTATGTCTTGTCATTTCGTTGATCCACTGTGTATTTTTCGTGGCTACAATCAGTTCATGTCATGGAAGTATAGATCCACATTGTATCTTTGGTGGCTGTACTATTTGTTAATATAATTATGGATCTGCATTGTATCTTATGGCGGCCATACCTTGCAAGTCTTTATCACCCAAGCATAGGTATGCTTTCCTTGGGTTTGAAACATGTCATAATATTTGTTTGATGGTTGTGTGCAGCTTTTATCAGGTTATTCGCGTCCATACCCTTGCTCGAAAAAGTATACAAAGTACTTCAATCATCATTTTATGTCTTCTAACTTCTCACTTTGGGGGGAAATATGTTACACATCAAAATCACTCACTTCAATGATGACCTATTGTTGTCATTTCAAGTGTTGCAAATGTCTCATTTTGGTCTCAAGTGTCACAAACATCATACTGCCATCTTGCTTATGTCATGTCTCTAACGACATCACAGGGACACTTAAGACACCTTCAAAGACTAGTTTAAGGAAGATAAATCTTTTGATGAAGAGTACAAAGAATTTTCCATGAAGAAACCACTTAAAAAACAATTTTGAAGTCCAACGCTCCCTTACACACTATCAGGGAGTGCCAACACTCCCTACCCTTCCTTCGGGGAGCGTTCCAGCACTCTGTTCACCCTTCTAGGGGAGTGCAGGATTTTTTAAGGAAACTTTGGGCAACGCTCCCCTACCCACTATCAAGGAGTGTCAATTCCCCCTACCCTTATTTGGGGGAGCATTGAAACACTCTGTGTCCCATTCGGAGTGAGCGCTAGGTTGTTTGAGGGAATCTTTGATTGTTGAGGAAAATTAGGGAAAAATCCCCCTCATCTCTGGAGTTAGTTGGATTCGAATCTGAGGTCAAGTCTAGATCTTAGAGAGGATCCACAAATGATGGAGAAATACCCTCAACCTATCCCAAGAATATCTAAGGTGGTTGGGCCTCTCCAAGATTATATAAGGAGGACTTCTCATGGTGAAAAGAACATGGCAGTTTAGAGGCATCAAACTTATGATCTCATAAGGGAGATAACCAGTAAAGCATATTCATTTTTATGGTGGATTATTTGAGAAAATGGTTGGAAAATGAGAGTTGGGAGAGGCTATTGCACCTTAATCAAAGGTCTGTAAGTATTCTCTATTTTTCTCATTAATATACACATGTGCTTGGATTGTTTCTTTCAAGGTTGTGTTTATTCTACATGAACTTGTCTCTATTAGATAGATCTAGTTTCAAGCCAATCTTAGTAGAATAGGAATCTTTTTCTGTCTTTGTTTGTTTTGAAGTACTTATCGAGGAGCTTGGGGATCAAAAATCAACTTGGACTGTGCAAGGACAAACATCGTTAAAAAGGTACACCTTTCTTCCTCTTCTCTATACATTAGTTTAGCTAGGTTTAAAAGGATTTCAGTGACCAACGTTAGCACCCTTTCTGTCTTGGTATTAGGATTCTAGAGCCCAAGAGGGAATCCACTTGTTCGTAGGTGGATTCTCTTGTAATATCTACCAATGCCGACTGGAGCGTGCAGTGGACCCTCAGGGGGTGCTGACATCCTGGCCTCATCTCTATCCAAACGACTGATCAGTGGCTCAGACATCTACTGAAAAGAGCTCATCAACCCAACCACATCACCCACCGTTATCTGTTCCTGCTCAACAACCTGTTCTTCTCCCTTGGGGTTAGACCCCTTAGGTGTGGATGCTACTAGAGGCATCGTGCCTCCTCCCCTAACACCCCATCATCTACCTCTGTGACGTCCTCTAACCATGATTACCTACATGAATACAAATAAAATTAATTAGCAACCTTATAATCATAAATCAAATCAACAAAATTTGTAGTGATCCTAAGTCATGGGTTGAAACCCACTCTGATACCATATGTAATGACCCCAATCGTTACGACTCCAAGCGAGGCGAAAAGTGATTTTTTTTTTTTTTTAGGCAGGAAGGAAACCACGACAACATTTAAACCACACCACCTGAAGACGAACACCACACATGCATATCAGGCAACATAAAAAAACGACTCTACACACTAGCACATTGAGAAACTTGGCGAAATAGGCGTAAATCAAAAAGAAGGAAAATACTACCTGCCCGACACAAACACGACAATGCCTACCAGCTAAGGACAAAATCCACAGTCCCAACACAATGGCCTCAAAAAAAAGCAACTGGAGCCTCTATGGTGCACAAAACCAAACGCATGAAGGCGTTACTATCGAAGCACCAACAACAACTACAACGAACAAATGCCCACAATGGGAAGCACAAACTCCGACCAAGTTGTCTTTCGCCTCTATCCACTAGGGCACGCAATGATCCCCTCATCAGGAATCATGTTGTCGCCGGGTGATAAGAGTGACAAAAACCGTGGTGCAAAAACATAACTGGACCCTCAACACAATCTAAATTCGATGTGCTAGGAGATCAAATTAACTATCTAAACACCTGGTGACTAACCCTAGCACCCAATCGACAAGTCAACCAGATGACTATGACAATCATACAACACAATAAGTTCCTTGCGCAACAAAATCAATCTGTACATATTAAATGATTATTATTAAAACAAGAGTTCATTGCAACTATATTCCAATTCCCAAAGTTAGATAAGTATAAATCGTTTTCCTTTAAAATAGAAACTAGATCGCTATCTTTTAAAACTGGAACTGTACACCCGATATAATAGCTTTAGTGAAACTGAACACCAAATTATTCACATAAAAATAAATCGTTTACAATGTAATGGTTATGACTTATCAATCCAATATATCACTGACATGTAAGTCGCTGCAACATAATTCGTAACTTAACAATAAAAAGGAATGACGAGGAAAAAAACTATAATCATTGTCTAAATAAATGAGTTACTATGTCTATTGAAATTGCTGCCAAGGTACACTATCGTTGTCCCTTATAATTTAAAAAACATTGTCAATGTATTAAAATGCAGTAGTAAATATATATGAAGCACAGAGATTAAACATAATCATAATGGTTGAGCTAGACACTGGAAATAACTACCCATTCATTACATGAATTCGCTGTGTAATATAAGGAAATATATTTGTTGTATACTATAGATTCACTGTGTAACAAATGATAGCACTGATATCGCCATCCTTAATCCAAGATCTTGCTATCTATAAATTATATGCTAATTTGTCTATAAAATATAAAGATTCTCTCATCATGAATAAAATCGCTCACAAAAAGGTTGTTCATTATAAACCCTACCAATGGTGTTCATATAATCAGGATTATTGTCAAACGCGGTCAATAAACATTAAAATCATTGAGTAATAGCATTTATTGTCAA
This sequence comes from Picea glauca, assembly GCA_000966675.3. Taxonomy (NCBI): domain Eukaryota; kingdom Viridiplantae; phylum Streptophyta; class Pinopsida; order Pinales; family Pinaceae; genus Picea; species Picea glauca. Next base: position 252,907 of record JZKD02S1900500.1, read on the forward strand.
CACATTAAAACTGTCATAAAACGCAGTTACCATTATATGTAAATGGTTGTTCTAATTTAAATAAATCTATGGCACACATTATATATCCAAACGTTGTCACTGATGGTAAAGAAGGCTAATAATGACATCGTTGAGAGAAATAAAATATGGCTGAGTGGAAAGTGATAAGGTTGTGTGTGATGATGACATTGTGCAATCTAAATCGCCGTCAATAGAGTAAAAATGGCTAACCAAACTGTCAAAAGAGTATAATTCTCTATCATTATTATATTGCAAAGTATAATAACGTTGTGTATTATATCGCTATCCTAATATTAATATATTTACTGTGATATCAGAAATATATAGTTGTGACACATGCTATCCTAAATAATATAGCTATCGAATATTAAACACATTCACTGAGATATCATAATAGAATCACTACGACACATCATAACAATATCGTTGTGATATCTTAAAGGAAATTGTTGTGACATCCTAAACAAAATCATTGTCATAACATTAAAAATATTCACCGTGATAGCCAAATAAATGGCTGGGATATATTTAAAAGGAAATGCAGATATATAAATGTAAAAAAAAACTACATACTTATCCCTTCATATGGAAACTCAGACATATGAATATTGAAACCGCTATGTAAATCATAGTCCACATATTAAGGAAAACACAGTCGCTATATTAATGAAATCACAGTTTATATACTAATGAAAGCACATATAGTAATGATAACTCAAATATCACTATGCTAAAACACAATGTGAAACCGCTATATTGCACGCAAGGTATGGGTAAGTGCCAAATAAACTCACAAATGAATTATCAGTGGCAAAATCTCGCAACTTTAATATTAAAACAAATGCAGACATATAAAGAAACACAACACATGTATTTATAAATCGCTTATCATAAAATGAACAACGCTTTCATAAAATCGCTATGTGATTTAGTTGTCATACACAACATCAATGCAATTTATTTGTTGTCCCTTAAATATGGGTAAATTCGCATTCGATGTAAATTAAAATCACAGAGCAATTAAATGATCATGCTGGAAAAAGATATGAAGACGCAGAAGTAAAATCATTTCCAAATCAAGATAAGATTGCACAGATTTTTATCATAAGAAAACGCATTCAAAAAGTGGTTAAATTTGTTTCCTAAAAGTTACGGAAATTTCTGTGTAAGTATAACAAAAATCATGGTCTAGATATCAGAAGAATTTGATGTCTCTTCATTACAAATTCGTTGTGTCAAGTCGTTATTTTTTTAAGAAAAGGGGAGATATAAACACAGTCAAAATTGGTCCAAAAACGCAAATCAAAATGAGATGTATGCATATCTATGTAAAACATGATTGTAAATGTAAAACATAGAAAAAGGGTTCTGTGATAAGGATTCAAACAAAATCGCCCAATACATAAAAGTCACTATGTATAAGATATTCAAATCTCATTCAAAAATTAAAAAAGATGTCAATATATAATAAAAAACTGTCAATCACATATTAATAACGCTGAGATTTTACCAATCAAGAGCTGGGAAATGTCATTAAAATTGCAGAGAATAAAATTCCCTCCAAAAATGCAGAGGTGACATTAAAAACACAGAGAGTATTAATATTCTCACATAGATAAATGATAAACAATACGCAGAGGTACTCAATCACCAGAAGGCGCAAGGACAATCATTCAGCCATGAATCAATCAACCCGCAAGGATAAGTAATGGGTAGTCAGCTGGGAAAAAATATATCCTTCGCTCATCATCCATGCACAGAAAAGAGGGGCATTAGAATCTATAGGTCTATAAACACTGAAGTGACAACCGTCGATTTGGATCCTGACCGACTTCTCAGGCATGAAATGATGACCTAGGGATAAGGGCGGAAGATAAGGAAAAAACTCTTCAAAACAATCAATAAAACCCACACAGATAAGTTATGGAAATAAAAAATTGGGTTCGCCAAGGGAAATGTATTCAGAAAACAACAAGTAAGGGGATTACAATACCATAGGAAGCAGGTGCAAGACGATGCATGGAAATGAAACCTTAATCGAGAACAGAGAAATAACATGAGTAAATTTAATTTTATTGCTAGTAACAATTAAACTGTTGTACCTTAGCCAAACATGATTGCTCAGTAGTTTCTGTCCCACACGTGCTCCATCCAGCCTTCGCTTCTCGGCCTATGTGACTTCACCGGTACCTCCCAACCAATGCTAAGGGTACTCTTATTCCCCTTGAGCCCCCCGAGCCGCAAAGGGGCCACACACACTATACCAGAGAACAACTAGCACCCATCTCACCTCGCAAGGTCGAGCTACCACTCGTTACACGAGGTGGGTAACCCAAATCCCACAAGATAAGTCAGTCAATACAAAAATCCAGCAGCGTAACATTACGCATAAAGACGAGATCCATACTCCTCCTCCTCCTCCATCCTTTTTATAGAGTTTTTAAGTTATTTCTTTCCCAAATTCTCATTTAATTTCTTTTTCATTATTTTAATCAGAAAAAACCTCCCCCATACACATGTGACCCATCCCCCTAGTTGCACCAGAAATTAATTTCATTAATTATCTAATTATTCCTATTTCCCTCACCCACCAAAAATCATTCCTAAAAACGCTCCTTGGTGTCCCAATATTCCCTTACATATTTTAAATGACTTACGCCTTTACTAAATTCATGGTTGAGTTCATAATTAGAAAGTTCTTAAAGGCACGATTTCTTACTAAGTTAGACATTCAACTTTTTCCCTTACGTTTCCCTTTTTCTTTATGTTTCCCCTTTTTCCCTTAGTTTCCTATTTCTTTTAAGTTTCCTTCTTTTCCCTTTTTAACTAAAACTCAAATTAACAAGTGTAGAAAAACCACCTTTTACCCCCTTTTTCTTTTTAATTAATAAAATTTAATTAGCATATGTAGATAAAATAATCATTTCCCTTTTAAAATGTTAATCCCCGAATATAATTTGATTTTAATAAACTAATTGAATTTCTTACCCCCTTCTTGTTACATGTTTAATTATGATTATTATTTTCGACCACAAGTGTCACTTAGACCTAATTTTAATTTCACTAGGTTGGGTGACATTTTTATTAGGGAAAAAATTGTTTTTAAATCTTAATTGTCACATCATTTGTTCTAAGGCCGTCTAGGTTTATTCACTTACCATTTAAAAACACGATGTTCCCTTCAGGATGCACTAGATGCTCCAAGGGTGTGATTCACCTCTTTTCGTTTTCCTTGTGCGATATTCCCTTCAAGATGCACTACATGCTCCAAGGGTTCCACTCGCCTCTTTACTGACTTGGTAGACATCTAAAACCCCTAGAGTCAATACTCTGCCAGGTGATCTTGTGGGAGACTAAGGGCCTCTAAGGAATAAGCCCCCTGAATTATTGCACACCCTTTAGAAGCATCGTGAGCGACTATCATAGTCTACCCTCATGACATCATGGGTCTTCTAGAACTAGGTAATCGTTAACCTACAGTTTGCACCACGGTGGGAGTGCTAGTAGGTTGTGGCAGGGCTACTGTCCACACCTCTCCCTCAAATTCTATGGTTTTCGTGCGTAACCCCTCTACTCCACATGTGAGTCTGGTTTGCAAGCTATCGTCAACCTGCATCATCAACAAATCATGTCAGCAATAATAATCAATAATCATAACATCTAATCGGGTGTACATATATCATATCAACAACAATCAAACCCCAATAGTCAACTCCCTGACTCGATCTGGAGTCCAAGGGGTTTCATTGATGCCTCTGCATCCTCGAGGTCCAAGGTCCTGCACACTCAGGAGAACCCATTCAATAGAACATGTCTATGTAAATATACAAAATAACATATCATCATATCCATAATGCCTCATAATCATAATCAAATGGCCAATAGTATAATAATCTGGATCACTTGCTGTTGGAGATATGGCGATAACAGAAGGATGACGCAGATGATCAAGGTTGTCATTGATGGCAATCGATTTTTTATGGAGAACAGATGCTGCAACACAAATGCGAACACAGATGCTGCAACACAAATGCGAACACAGATGCTGCAACACAAATGCGAAAACAGATGCTGCAACACAAATGCGAACACAGATGCTGCAACACAAATGCGAACACAGATGCTGCAACACAAATGCGAACACAGATGTTGCAACACAAATGCAAACACGAATGCTAGAACACAGGTGCTGGAACACGACTGTTGGAACACGAATGCTGGAACACGAATGCTGGAACACGACTGCTAGAACACGACTGCTGAAACACGACTGTTGGAACACGAATGCTGGAACACGAATGGTGGAACACGACTGCTGGAACATGAATGGTGGAACACGACTGCTGGAACACGAATGCTGGAACACGACTGCTGGAACAC
>JZKD02S1900500.1:295782-309612 GCA_000966675.3 Picea glauca
TATTGGAGAACTTTCTATTCATGGAAAGTTGTTAACCCTAAAATAAGGAAAATAGGTTAAGTGACCTAGAAATGGGTTAAGTAACCTAAAAATGGGTTAAGTGACCTAGAAGATGGAAGTATAAATAATAATCTAGGATCTCTTGTAAAATGTACATTTTGGTGAGAATCCTTTTTGTGGATCAATTGAGAGCTTCTTGTGAATAGCTTTTGGAGTATTGATGGAGAGATTCTTGCAAGAGAACCTTATTGATGTGGATATATTGAGCATGATTGAAGATCTATTCTGAGGAAGAGAGAGAGAGGAGGATCTCATGGATGCATCAAATTTTCGGCAATATCGGAGATCTTGACGAAAAAATTCTCAGATTCACAGAAAGCCCTATTTTCTAATGCCCACACGGGTTGTTCGTGTATAGGGTGCATGTACACGTGGGCTGGCTGTGTATAGGGTGAGCTTACACATGGGTTGGTTGTGTACAGGGAGTGTGGAGTGGATAAAATCATGGATATTTTTGTTTAAGATGGTGCCAAGCTCTTGGATGATGAGGCAAGTTTCAGATCTGCATTCTATGGCCTTACATCTATCACTGAGACACTAGTATGGTTACATTATTGTCTTGATGGATAATATTGTTTGATGTGTTGTGAATTCTTAGGGCATTCTTGGTATGGATTCTATGATGTGTTTTAGTTTGGTTGATTTGGTTGATGGAGTGAGTAGTACTCTTATGATTCAGTAGTGACATGATTGCTATGGTATACTAGTTGTTTATACATGATTGATATAGCATTCATATTGATTTGTTGTGGAGCATGAGAAAGCTATTGGATAACTTGGATGTGTTTTGATTGGCTATGGGTCAGTTTAGACAGTGGAAGATGGAAGAGAAAGTGATTGTAGGTTGCAAAGGATCTGAGCATGTTGCTCAGAAGCATACGCTTGTTGCATTATACATTGGCTGCAGTCACACGCAGGTTGTAGTGAGCCAGGGTGTGTGCACACGTGGGCTGCACTACTGACAGGTCACGTACCTGTTGACAGATTGATATCTATTGAGGATTATTGCATCATCTCAGTTGGTGTTGAGGGTGTAAGCTGATTCTTGCATTATAGAGTAGGTGCTCTTACAGATTTGTACTCTATTCAGTTGTTGCTGATAAACCCCAAGGATTGTAGTCTGTAATAAAAATAAAATTGTACATACATCTTGTGTTCTTTGTGTTCATTATGGTGATGGCTTGTTGATGATATATTGCTGATATATGTTTCTGATATGTGCTCACATCTAACTGGTTATAAATGACAACAATGGGTAATGAATAAATGTTGAATGCTAATTGATGAGTTTTTGTGCAAGAGGGATGTTTTGGGAAAAAGAGCCCCACACTCATTCACCCCCCCTGTAAGTGTTGTAGGTGTTTCCAACACATGGCCACCTAGAGAAATTTATTAATGCAAAAGAAAATATGTTACGTAGAGTTTCTCACAATTGATCATTGACAAATGACCCTCCATGCTCTTTAAATAGAGATCATTTACATTAAGGTGTTAAGATATGGATCAATGCATCCATTAAGATCTAGGAGAATATGAATCGTCGAATCACTCTATGTTGAGAACATATCGTGACCGTCAGATTAAAAGTGTATACTAATGAATACTAAAAAAACACGCTAAGAAACATACTTTAACCTAATTACACATTAGAACAAGTTGATATTTACTAACTCTAAGTGTCTAAATATCCTAACATCCCCCCTTAAGAACAACTTGGGATAAAATTTAAGGATTTACAAAGGAGACACAACAGGAAAATAAAGGAGGCATTATATCCTATACCCCCTTAATGACAATTTCTTGAACTCCTAACATAGATCGAAGTTTTGAAAACTTTGCTTCTGTAAGAGACTTTGTGAAAATTTTTGCAACTTGATCATCTGTAGGGAAATAAAGAACTTCAATAACTTGATCATGAATGATATTTCTAATGAAGTGAATGTGTAGCTTGATGTGTTTGTTTCACTGATGTTGAAATGGATCTTTGGCAAGCCTTATGGCACTCTGATTGTTGCACTAGAAGGTGATCAGATGTTGTTTCTAGACTCTAAAATATGAAAGGATATGATGAAGCCACAAGGATTCTTGACTTGCATTAATCGCTACTCAATATTTTACTTCTACTGAAGAAAGAGAAATAATGTTTTTTTTCTTACAAGCCCAGGTGACAGGTTCAAAACCAAGGATGAAAACATAACATGTAGTATACTTTCAATTATTAGGCTCATCGACCCAATATGAATCAGTAAAACCAACCAATAAAAAAGTCTCCCTTGAGTTGTAATGTATATTGAACTTAATTGTACCCCAAACATACCGAAGTATCCTTTTAGTTTCTTTCCAATGGTTTTCATGGGGTTTTTGCATATATTGGAAAAAAAGAACAACAACAAATGAAACATTAGGATGGGTATGAATAAAATATAAGAAGATACCAAGTAAATGATGGTACAAAGTGGCATCAACTTCGAGAGAAGTACAAGTGGAAACAAGTTTGACTCCATATTGGAAGGGACAAGGGGCTAGTTTAGAATCTTCCATGTGAAAGAAACGAAGAAGGTCACAAGAATACTTATACTAGGAAAGACAAATTCCTTCCTTGTTTAGAAAAATTTGGAGGCCAAGGAAATAGTGAAAATAGCCTAAGTTAGTCATTTCAAATTTCTTCTTAAGTTTGGTTTTCACATGATTTAGAATTTTAGGGTCACTACCAGTGAGGATAAGGTCATCAACATAAAGAACAAATATTATGATATGGCTTCCTACTTTATTGGTATATACATTAGGGTCATAATAACATCTATAAAAACTGGTATGGAAAAGAAAGATGTCAATTTTGGCATACCAAGCTCGAGGATATTGATTAAGACCATACATATATTTATTAAGGAGGGAAACAAGGATTGATTCATTTTGGACATATCCAGGAGGTTGTTCCATGTATATTTCTTCCTGCAAATCCCCATGCAAGAAAGTGGATTTAACATCCATCTAATGGGCCTCCCATTTATGTGAGGAAACAAGGGATAGAACAAGGAAGATTCAATTCATTTTGGCTACAGGGGAAAACGTTTCATTATAGTCAATGCCCACAACTTGAGAGAACCATTTGGAAATTAATTGGGCCTTGTGTCTTTTAAGACTTCAATCCGATGCATACTTAATTGTGTACACCCATTTACATCTAACATTTTTTTTTTCTTTTCAGAAGAGGTACAAGATCCCAAGTATCGTTTTCCATTAAAGAGAGATACTCTCCATTCATTGTTGTGTATCAATATGAATGACCTTAAGCTTCTGCAAATGTTTTTGTATCACAAGTATTTGAAACTTGTTTGAAAACATAGGTATTTCAATAGAGGACAAATACCTTCAATAACCACTCACATAACTAGATCAAATATCAACACACTGATACTTTGACATGGTAAAACCCCTATGGGGAAACATCCATGACCCCAACCAATGCAACCACTTGGAGCAATTTATTAATGAAAAATAAAAATATTATAGAGAGTTTTTACAAGAGAGTTTTTCACAATCGATCATCAACAAATGAACCTCCATGCTCTTTAAATAGAGATCATGGACCAATTGGGTGTTAAGCCACCGATCAATGTAGCAATTAAGATCAAGGAGAACAGGAATCGTCAGATCACTCTATGTTGAGAACATATCATGACCGTCAAATTTCCAAACTATAAATGCATACTAATGGAACACACTAAGAAACACACTTTTTCCTAATGACACATTAGACCAATTATAGCTTAACTAAATCCTAAGTGTCTAAATATCCTAACATCCCCCCCTTAAGAACAACTTGGCATAGGATTGACAGATTTACAAAAGTGAAACAATAGAAGAACAAAGAAGGCATTAGAGCCTATCCCCCCTTAACAACAACTTCCTGAACTCCTAATATAGATCAAAGTTTGGAAAACTTTGCTTCTTTAAGAGACTTTGTGAAAATGTTTACAACTTGATCTTCTATAGGGAAAAAGAGAACTTCAATAACTCAATATTCATGAATGATATTTATTATGAAGTGCATGTGTATCTCGATGTGTTTTTTGGGATGATGTTGAAATGGATATTTGGAGATTTTGATGGCACTCTGATTGTCACACCAAAGGCTAGTCAAATGTTTCTACCGGAATCCAAACTCTCAAAGGATCTGTCGATTCCACAAGGCTTCCTGAATTGCATTTACCATTGCTTGGTACTCTGCTTCTATAGTAGAAAGTGCAATAGCTTGTTGTTTCTTACAAGCCTAAGTGAAAGGTATTGAACCAAGGTTGAAAACATAACTTTTTGTAGACTTATGATCATTAGGGTGGCCATCCCAATCTAAATCAATGAAACCAACCAATAAAGGTTCCCCCCCTTAACTCTAATGTATCTCGAACTGAATAGTACCTCAGACATATTGAAGTATCCTTTTATCTTCTTTCCTATGGATTTCATGGGGTGTTTTCATATACTGGGAAACAAGACCAACAACAAAGGAAATATCAGGACGAGTATGAGTCAAGTATAAGAGGCTACCAGCTAACTGATTGTACAAAGTAGCATCAACTTTATGATAAGTAGATGTGGCAACAAGCTTGACTCCAGACTGGAAGGGAGAAGGGGATGGCTTACAATATTCCATGTGGAATCAATGAAGAAGGTCACAAGCATTCTTAGACTGGGAAATAAAAATTCCTTCATTGGTTTGCAAAACTTGGAGGCCAAGAAAATAGTGCAAAAATTCTAAGTTTGTTATTTCAAAATTCTTTTTAATGTTGGTTTTCACATGGTTTAAAAGTTTTGATTCACTACGAGTAAGGATAAGGCCATCAACATAAAGAAAAATGATTATGAGATGTGTTCCTACTTTCTTGGTATATACATTAGGAGCATAATGGCATCTAGAAAATTCAGTGTCAATAAGAAAGTTGTCCATTTTTGCATACCAAGCTCGAGGAGCTTGCTTGAGACCATAAAGAGATTTCTTAAGGCGACAAATAAGGCTAGATTCATCTGGACATAGCCAGGGGGTTTTTCCATGTAGATTTCTTCTTGAAAATCCCCATGCAAGATGGAGGATTTCACATCCATCTGATGGACCTCTCATTTATGTGAGGAAAAAAGGGAAAGAAAAAGGAAGATGGAATTCATTTTGGCTACAAGGGAAGAGGTTTCATTAGAGCCAATTCCTTCAACTTGGAAAAATCCTTTGGAAACTAATTGAGCCTTGTTCCTTTAAACACTTCCATCGGATGCACACTTAGTTTTGTAGACCCATTTACATATGAAAATTTGTCTTCCTTTTGGAAGACGTACAAGATCCCAAGTATCATTTTCCATTAAAAAATGATACTCTTCATTAATTGTTGTATCCCAATCCGGATGACTTGAAACTTCTACAAATGTCTCTGGATCACGAGTCTCTGAAACTTGAGCCAAAAGAGAAGAGACTCATTGGAACTGTGAACATTTTTTATGTTGATATGAAGGATCAATGAAAAGATAAACGACTGCTTATCATGTTCAATAGACCCATCTACAAAGAGGTGGTGTTGGTGTTAGTGTTGGTTCAGGTTCAATGGACTCATTTGGAGGAAGGTGAGCCGACAGAGGTGGATTTTCATCCTCATTTTCATCACCTGAAGAAGAAACCAAAAATGGATTATAAAGAGGCACAAACATATAAGATGGATTGTAGGCCAAATAAGGCACAATCATCGAATTAGGCTCACAGGACAAGAGATGTTCATTAAATTTAACATCTCTTCTAGTAATAATTTCATTTCAATGTGGTTGAAGAAGTCTGTAACCTTTGACATCTTCATATTAACCAAAAAATATACACTTCTCACTTTTAGGCTACAATGCTTTCCTTTTCTCATCAAGAATGTGATCCCATGTTATGCTGCCAAATACACGGAAGTGACTTACATCTTGTTTAATTTTAGTCCAAGCTTCTTTTGTTGTTACATTTTTAAGAGCCTTTGTGGGAGTGTGATTTATTATGTAATTTTAATAGTTGATGGCTTTCTCCCAATACGCTAGACTTAATCCCTTAGATTGGATCATACAATTAGCCATTTATTTTAATGTGCAGTTCTTTCTCTCAGAAACACAATTGTTTTATGGTGTAGATGGAACAATATGTTGCATTTGTATGCCCTGTGTAGTGCAGTAACTTGTAAAATTATTGTTCACATATTCGTCTCCATTATTTGTTCTTAACCTTTGAATTTGATGTCCAAGTTGATTTTCTACAAGGGCCTTGTAGGCCATAAAATTGTCAAAAAATTCACTCTTAATTTTTAAGAAGTAAACCCAAGTACATCTTGAAAAGTCATCAATGAATGTTAAGAAATACTTGCACCCAGAAAAAGAAGGAGAATAAAGTGGACCACACAAGTCAATGTGAACAAGCTGCAAAGGTCCTGAGGCATGTCAAGAGGCACATTTTTCAAAAATGTCCCGATGATGTTTGTTGAGAACACAAATGACACAAACACCATCTATGCATGAAACAGGCGGAAGACAAGTCACCATGTGTTGATTACATAGTTTATCTATATTTATCAGCGGAACAAAAGGATTAACAGACTGAATACAATAACACAGAGATATGGAGAACAACAAAAGATACCCAGTGAATAATAACTTCTATTGAATAAATAAAATAGGTTGAAACTGTAAAACTGTAGAACTGGAAACATCTTGCTTGAATGGTGGTAGCTATCTATGAGAAGATATGTGGATTCTATGCACATCCTTTTGAGAAAAATGATTGCAATGAGTCTCCAAAGGCATTTTAAACATTACTCATGAATGAAAAACCCTATACATCCAAAAACCTAACCTCGGGAGATGATACTCCAAACGTTACATGGGCCCCGATGGGTAAGTTGGTACCTCAACTTCCTGGGGTCGTAAATTTTGCATACAACCTCTGTTTTATGTGTGTGATATCCCATTGTAAAGGTATTTTCTAGAACTAAAAATTATGTCATCAAAATCTGACTCCATCTATAGTTTTACTATGGCAAGCCAAAAAAACATTGTTTAGTGCCCTAAAACATCCATGGAAGTACATAAAGATGTATTGAAATGAAAACTTCCAAAATAAGCCAATTGGATTAGGTGGGTGGCCACCAATCTCCACATGGAAGCTATGTAGGGCTTGTTGGTGCAATTATTTGCATAATATATCACCAAACACAAATTATCATCTGGGATTCGTAATCAAAAGAGTTTATGCACTATATGTGCCGATAATAGATAGGTTCCTATGTCTGATTAGTATAGTTCAAACAAGAAAACCATATAAAAACCAATACTCTTTTTTCACACTTCAAATATAACACTCTTCACACAATTCATAAATTAGAAAGAAAAACTTGCAATCATGCACTCAAAAGATTTTTCTCAGATGATGCCTTGTCAATTTACAAGCTCATGAAGTGGAAAGATGGACTTTGAATTAGTTATCTGTAGATTCTACTCTTAACAACAATTAGCAATCAAATCTAGGCACACTTCAACAATACAACTCCAAACTTAGAAGGGAAAATTGATAACAAAACTTCGCAAGAAAACAGTGAATCGAAAGGTTCTTTCTTAGATAACAAGTATGTTCATTAGAGGCTCATGAAATGAAGAGATGAACTCAGATCTTGTTCCCTGTAGCAATTAAAACAACAAGTGGGATGCTCCATTAAAGCTCATGTATGGTGAAATATGGAGATCCAACTGTTCCTGCATTACCACACTTTGCAACAAATTCGAATAGTGAAATCAAACAAAATAACATGAAATCAAAATAACAAATACATGAAATGAAAATCTACACTAACAATTTACAATAAGCTTACCAAGCTGGATCGGTGACCCTTTCCGATGCCAACATGGAATCTTTTAGATCAAAATATGTTAACTTCTAAGAGAGACAAAATCACCGAATTCAATCTTGCATTAATCTCCAACAAGTAGGTTTACAAAAAGAGTCTTCTCATGAATCCATTCTATATCATAACAATTCTCCTTTAAGAACCATTCTTACATCATGATAATTCCTCTCTAATAAGACCTATGAGGTCTTATTTATATATAAAATCCATGGAGGAATGTATGAAACCGAATCCCCAAATGAAGAAAACATTTTTTACAATTTTAGGATAAATCCCAAAAATCTGTGTTTTTTAACAATTTGGATAGATTCGAGTTATTCCCCCACCCATATCTCCCAAAACAATTCTAATTTTGAAAAACGGCTCAAATTTTACCCAATTTATCATATTTTGGACAAAACCCATGTTTTATAATTTCTAGATATGATACCATATGCACGAAAATCGAGGTGCAAGTTGGTAGTTTGAGTTTTTTTGATAATTTTGGCAGAATCATTCCCCTTGAGATGGAGGTCCACACGTGCGATATAGGTGAAATATGACTCACACTTTCTCATGAAAATATCATTTTGGACAAAACCCATGTCCCCGAGTTTCCTCTAGAATCTTTCCAAAATTTTGAACTATTTCTAGTACCGGATTAGCACAGGCTGATACCGGAATAGGTGGAGCCTTGGTACCGGAATAGATTGGGTACCGGATCATGCTGCTTAAGAGTCAAAGTGATTAGTATCATACATAATCAAGAATTTAATCAAATTAACTCAATAAAACTAAACAAATCATGCTTTAATCATAAGTTACCTCTTATGCACGTGAACAAGGTCATCGAGTGTCTATGGAGGAAACAATCAATTAGATACACATGGAATAGGTAAAAGAGGCTCAGATATAAGTTAATATAGGGCATTAGAAGTGTCAAAATGGAGACTCAACGGGGCTTCAGATAGCCTCAAAAGTGTAGAAACCACAATTAAAAATAATTATAGAAGAACGTGTTGAATTAACAACTATCAAGAGGAGTCAGTTGGAATAGGTGGGTGTCCACCAATATCCACCTAGATCAATCCTCCCCCTTTAGGAAGAAATGGTATCCATTGTGTTGAGTTCCCCCATCAAGTGAGGAAACTTCTACTGAATTTTTCCCCAGTTGATCCACTTTCCTTGGTGTAGGCGTTGCCCTGCCTTGACAACCTGATAAAGTTGGATTCTCTGGTGGCGAGTTCCCTTGACCTATGTGCCCACCATATGATCAATGGATGCCTATTTCATGCAGTCAGGGTTGAGCTCTATTGTTGTCAATTGTTTTTTTATCTATGAGGTGTCCAATAATGGTGGAAAATACATCCAAAGGAGGTCCACATTGAACACTGGGTGCAAGCCAAGGGAGGGTGGAGTTTTGAGCTCAAAATCATTGCTACCCACAACCTTGGTGATAGTGTAAGGCCCATAGCGAAGTGGGAGGAGATTCTGATGGGACCTTGTAATACACTCTTTCTAAAAATGTAACCATACCTCATCTCCCACTTGAAACTGGTATGGTACCTGGTGTTGATCATGGCGTTGATTGTACTTAGAATTGGATTTCTGCAAAATCTCATGGACCTGTTAGCGGATGTGTTGAATCCTCTCAATGAATTTGGTGGCTTTTTCAGCCTCATAATGAACATGTGAATATTCTACCTCTGTGGTTGCAAGAGTTAGTGAAACATCAATGGGACCCAAGGGTTGGAATCCCAACCCCACCTGAAATGGGATCTGGTTAGTAGAGCTATGGAGAGACACGCAGGATGTGCGCAATAATTCAATTGACGACCTCTGTCTGGCCATCGGTTTGGGGGTGGAAAGCAGTGGATGTAGTCAACTTGGTGTCCAACAGTGACAAGAGACTTGACCAAAATGTGTTGAGGATCCTATTGTCCCGATATGAGGTGATGGTATGTGGTATCCCAAAATGGAACCACACCCGTTCAATGAAGAGATTGGTGGTATCTGTCATTGTGATGCTCTTCTTGCAGGCTGTGATAATGGCCATATTCGAAAATTGATCAGCCACCACAAATACATAATCATTGTCATGTTTGGTGTATGGAAGGCCATACATGTAATCCATCGAGATGGATTCCCAAGGCCTCTCAGGAGTAGGAAGAGGGGTGTATAATCCTTGCTTTTTGATTGTTGGCTTGTAAATGGATCCGGAAAGTGCAATATCTGATATACTTGCTGACATCTTGTCGAATGTTTGGGCAATAAAAATGTTTATGTAGAATGACTATTGGCCCTTGACCAGGTTTTGTTGATATCCGGTCAAGTTTGACCTATTTTTGGACTTCGACAGCCTGTCGAAGGAGGAGCGCAAGATGAAGTAAATATCATGGGATCTCCACCCCTTTTTGGGTCCTTTTTGGGTTTTGGGGAATATGTAACGGGAATGGGAAGTTGTCCCATGGGTTTACCCATGTTTAGGCCTATTTTGTAATATATAAATAGATGGTTAGGGAAGATATAAGTAGTGTTGCATCTATGTGATGCGAATGTATGCTAAGTGCAAGTAGAGTCTATAAGTGATTTTTGCATGATTGTAAAGAGACTTGCAGAGATAAGTGCAGGTCCTTGTAGCAGATTGTGGAAGGCTAAGTGCTGCAACGCAAGGAAGAAGGATCTAGTGAGCTGCACAGATCTTATGTCCTGTGCGGAGTAGGGTTTTCAGGCTTTGTGCTTGTAACTGATTGATTGAAGACAATAAAAAAGAAGAGTTGGTGGACCTAGCCCCAAGGTGGGGGTGAACCACATAAACACTGTGTTGTTATGCTTTGTTCTTGTCTTAATGTGTTTATGAATCTCTTGCTAAGTGATTTGATAAAGATAGATAAATGTGTTCATGCTTTGTGCTAATGATGTGTAAGAATGTTAGATTTGATTTCTATGAATATGCTTAGTTCTTGATCTGCTAGATCTAATCTATTTACCTTTGCTAAGTTCTTAAATACCTTAGATTAGTGTGAATGCTTCAATGCCCTGTCTTCTCTGCGAAGTAGATATTGGTTGTATAATAATGAACTGACATTGTTAAGTGCCCTGTTAAGTATCATAATCATAGATCTGTGTCCCAACTAAGGTTGCAGACACCTGAGTCTCACAACCACCCCTACCTCTACGTCAGGTGAGACTTCATCTACTTCGCAGGTGTTGCAGAAAGAGCCGGTAGTTAGGGATTTGTTGGTGCGTTATTGTAGCATTGAACCCTAAGTCTTCCCCTGTGCCAACAAATGGTTCCGTTGTCGGGACCTGAAACTGTGATTGCTAGGAACCAAGAGAGAAGAAGCTTTGTGCAAAGATTCATCCTGAAGTTGTAAAATATCTGTGCATAGATCTGTCGCTCTAGTGCGTAGTATTCTACCTGATTTACAAGCTCTGTGCTAAAAGAAAGAAGCTTGATCTGAAGAAATGAGGTCAGATATGAAGGAAAGAAGAAAGATCTGGAAGCTTTGTTCTCTAAGAAAGTTAAAAGTGAGAATTTCTGATTAAAAGAGGTAAGATTTGAAAGATTTGTGCCCTAGTAAAGGTAAGAATAGTTAAAAGTTTTAGATCTTGAAGCTTTGTGCTCTGTATAAGTAAGATAATTCGAATTTTTATTTTCTAAAGTATGGATCTAGGTATGGTTAATAGATTTTGTCCTAGCTTGAAAACTAGGGAACTAATAGATGAAAGAAGGCTTGATATGAGTAGATCTGATAAGAATAGTGAAAGATATGTTATACCCATGCATAGAAAGAATGTTTGGACTAAAAAATGGATGTAGGATCCTAGAGATAATTTTTTGCAGGTTAGCTCCTATGATCCTAGCGCACAGTACATGAGAAGTTGGGGATCATTTAAAAGAAAGAGAGGATTAACCCTTTGTTATAGTTGCAGAAGACTGGGACATCTTGCTAAGGAATTCCCTGGGAAAACACCTAGTTGTCTTTGTTGTAAAGTTATGGCCCATTAAGTGTTGGATTTCCCTAGAATGATTGCTAAGCTAGAAGAAATGAATCTGAATAAAGAAAACCCTAAGACAGATCAAAAAATGGCAGAACCCCAGAAAAAATCAGAGAAAGTATTGTTGCAAATAAATGAAACCCTGAATGACCATCGACATGTCAGACTATCAGAGATAAGACTATTTAGAGGAAAGTTGATAAACCTATGTGGGAAGCTCGCTCACATACCTATGAACGCTAATGGAACTTCGACAGAAGAAGATTTTGAGATTATTAAGTTTATTGAAGACAGTGCCCCATTTACCATGTTACTAGAAAAACCTTGGATTGATAGAGATCAAGCCAAATGAAAGGAAGAAGAAGGAGTTTTGGAGCAGAAGAAACAAGAGTTAAAAGATTTCATAACCAGAAGGATCACACACTTGATTGAAGAACATGAGAGCATATTAAAGCAATTTAAGACTAGAAACCCATATGTCGAAGCTGAGAGAACACTAAAGGATCCATAGAAGACTGAAGTACCTACCCCAGAAAAAGAAGGAGTATTATCTAGGAACCCTAGGAAATAATCTCAAGAACACGAAGTGACTATGTCCAAAGAAGATAAAAATCAGAATGGAAAAAGGAATACCAAGACGAATCTCACTGGAAAAAAGGCTAGAAAGTTAAGTAAGAAGAGAGCTAAGATAAAAAAAAGTTGCATAAGGTTCTAGAGGGAACTTCGCAGATGGAAAAATTGCAAAATGGGAGCTTCGTCGGGATATCAGAACAATGACACATTGGACTTCTCCATGGAAAAGCAATATAGCCATTGGGGACATTATAACCATTCGATCGACGCTTCGAACGGGTAGAAAGAAAATTATGGTTTGTCATCAGACCATTGGACCATTCCATAACAGACCGAACAAGAGTTAATGGAGGCTCATACCCATTGCAAGCGAACCGTTTTCAAGTTCCCTATTTATCCCACTGTGCCACGCACCAAGAACACTTTTGCTAATTGAGAATTCAAGCCCACAGACTAAGACAAGTTTATATAGTGATCATCGCACTCTTTCTCTCTATCTCAGTACTGTGTATAAGTTGTTCCCCGAACTCACGATTGTTCATCCCGAGTGCGTATGTCGGAAGAATTAAGCACCATAGAGAAAGTTGTTGAAGAAGTTTTAATCGACTTAATGACTGATAAATTCATGTCGATGTTTGAAGGTATCCAGGATTCATCCATGTTGGGCTCTAAAGATGTCCTAAAAACAACCTCTATGCATCAACCAAAGGTAGGCACTGGCACAAGGGTTTTACTTGTCTCCTACGTAGGTTCTTACCTTCTGTTTTCAATACCTAGCCTCTAGAGATGCAACACCTATAAAGGAACAACAATCGTAAAGGGAATGGCAGTTGTTATATTCAAAGGAACAACAATCGTAAAGGGAATGACAGTTGTTCTATTCAAAGGAACAACATGATCTGCAAAAGGAACAACAATCAGAACAAAAGGAACAACAGTCGTTACATTGGGCCAAACTAATGTTGAATTAATTCCATTGTAGTATTTACCCAACTTATCTAATTTGTCAACCCAGGGTTCGTAAACTGACGAATCACATGCAAAGTATGTGCAAGATTGAAGCGAGACTAATCTAATCTAATGCTTAAGCTACAACTAAAACTGAATCATTAATCTAACACACGACTGAATTGAATTAATCTAGTTGCATAAATGAAATTAATTTAGGAATGGGAAATTGTGTGAAGGAAGTAATCTAGAAATGGAGAACTACATGAAGGAAAAGAAAGTACAACATGTGAAGAGTTAAATAACACAACAACATATGTGAGCTCACGCCAATGAAGAAATCTTCTATTACAATAAC
>JZKD02S1900500.1:309662-321634 GCA_000966675.3 Picea glauca
TCTCTTTCAAATCCTAATGACTACCATTAATGACTACTCTAATTCTCTACTTACAACTGATTGAATTCTAATTGTTCCTAATTGAATAATCTAATTGAATCCTCATGAAGAGAGAGCGCTCTCTTTTATACATGAGAGACTTGAAGATAAGATAACCATCTCATTATTACAGATCCATTATTCTCTCAACCTATTTCCCATTATTACAAAATATAATCCCTTAAAATCCTCACACATATCTCTCATATATCTTAGATAAGATATTCCAACCAAATCTCCATGATCTTCTCCTTGGAATGGGATTGAATTATCTTCTCAAATAATGAAATGGTGGAGGAAATATTTGAGAATTCCTTTGAATTAATCCTTCGCATATTCCTACACATTACAAAGCTCACACATATTTGAGATATATATGAAAACATGTTGATTTTCTAACATTTAATCACAAATTCCCTTTTAATACTAAAATGAATAAAGGGGAGAACAATAAGGTGAAACCCAAGTATATCTATGGAAATGATATCGTGAAAGGTTAATGGGGTGATGAAATGTGAAGAATGATGAAGGGAAAGGTGGATGAGAATAGGACATTTATGAGCCCCAACAATCCACAAGAACAGTGCAAGCATCTTCATCCACTGCTCGAGCTGGACTATCCCAGCCAGCAGATGAAAAGAGAACCAAGCACATAGATGATCTCGACAATGCTAAGTTGATTCTGAGCATTTAACCCACCTATCTACCACCTATGAGCAGTGCAATCAATCGAGACAGTGTGCCTTGAGAATTTGAGTACGCTTTGGTCACTGCATACCTCATGAACGGGATATGTGCAGTTCACACAGATCAAGAAAAGATTGCAGCATCAAAGTTTAGCAACTTCAACCTTATCAACAAGAAGGTCTACAACATGCACACCCCACATAAGTACCTAACCAGAACAAAGGGAAAGAATTCGAAGATAGTTCCCCAGTCATGGACTATGAACCTCGCGCAGTCCACACTGCTCAATGTCATGAAGATTCCTCACTTCAGAAAGCACCAAGAAGTGAATGCATGCGTCAAGCTGTTGTTGTTCTGTTACCATGGAGGATACTTTTGGTTAAACAATCGTATCACAATAGATCTAAAATTGATCAATCGGATCACTAGACTGAGTATGCAAGGCCCTGACCCACAAGATTTCTATCCCGGAAAAAAAATGGATCACACTCTATCTCAAAGGATCAAGGACACCTACGGTGATGTCGATAAGGTCATGCAAGGCTACAAGGTAACCTCTATCTAGAGCGGTGCACTGGCCTAGCCTATCAATTGATTGCAGGAAAATTAGTCCACAAGAACCGACCGACCCAAGTGACTAGTTTTGTAGTCGACCTCGCAGGGAAGTGCACGGAGGGTGAACAAATGAATTAGGCGAAGTACCTGGTGAACCAGTTGGAACTAGACTACATGGAAGTGTAAGATCAGGGATATGAATTCCACTTTAGCTGGCTTTTGATCTTGATCACTTTCATTGCATGGGAGATGCCGGAAGATATGAGCTTCTTAGACATCAAGCCCTTTGAACCTCTGGCCGCAAATTTCAGTACATTTTGGTATTGCAGTGACATGAACAAGCAATGGAAGTCAAATTTCATATTCCATAAATATTACAACCAGCTGAAGACATCCATCCAGTCTGAGCCTCACATCATGTCGAATACTTTACACAAGTTTTAGCCTTTAATGAAATTCATCACAGACTGCCATTTTATTTACATCACAGTGTGTGCTGACGAGCACAAGCATCAAATTCAATCATACTACAAGCTGGCAGAGGAGGACTTAGAAGAAATCACCAAGGACTAGTCGGCGGACCTCCTCATTCCAGTAGACCCTGTGGAGATATCCAATATAGACAGTCCAAAAACTACGTAGGATACACTCGGAACTAGAAGGGCGAAGAAAACTTAAGAGGTTCAATATTTAGAAAATGCATCCGTGATGACTGCTTCCATCTCAACAGAGAAAGGAGGAGATGGCAGAGAGATAGATGACGCAAAAGTTGAAAAGAAGAAAGGCAAGGTTACACCGCCTAGAGACGAGGAGGATCCCTCGAAGAAAAGGAAGGTTTTCCCCCCGAATCCTTCTTCTCGGAAGAAATCGAGAGAATCTATGACCAAAATGTAGACTAATGTCACCTCAGATGACTTTGATTTCATTGTAGCAGCACAGAATGATGCTTCGCTGAAGATAGCAGAGAAGCAAGAGGCTCAGCAAGAGGAGATATACAATCGAATTAAGGTTGAACTTCAAGGGGTGCAACAGGCACTGTAGTTCAGTTGCACAACTTCCATAATGCCTCTTCTATTAGAAACACCAGAACTGGGAGATGAGTCAGCTCAACTCCACTGAATCACTGACACAGTCGAAGCTCACCTTCAACGAGAAAAGGAGGAAATAGCACAAGCCACCCAAGCTTTAGCACAAGTACAAGAAAACCTTCTAGAGAAATGCAGTGGTGCAGAATGGGAAAAGATTGATCTCCAAGCAAAGTGGGATGAAGAAAGAGCACAACTGCAGCAGAGCAAGGAACAGTTGCTCACGGAGCAACTCGAAGTAAATGAAAGGATCAACAGAGCACTTTTCTCTGTGACAGTCGTCGAAATAAAAGTCAAAGAGAGAGTTCCATAGCAGGTAGTGTAACTTGAAGAAGTGATTCAACAACTACAACAACACCTAACATATTTGGAGCTACGCGCAGTGCCCGAGACCCTGCAAGATGTAAGAGACCAAAAGGAAGCAACTACCCAGAGTGCAGTTGAGAAATTTGAGCCTCTTGTTGGGGAGTGCAAGAAGCTGAGTAATCACAGTGCCCAAACATATGAGAACCTCACTGAGAACCCAGAGTTACATGCGCTAGAGTCGCAGCCCCAGGAAGAAAAGAAACATGCAGACACACTACAGGATCAACTAAATGCCCTATCATTTGTAGACAAAATGAAGATATCTCAAGAGCAGTGAACTGCCGAACAACAAATCCATAATATCCAAAGTAGAGTTATGGAGATAACTTAGAAACTCCAACCAATACAAGATAAGGCCTATCAGTTGTTTATAGAGGTAGAAATCCAGGGAACAGAACTGGAGCAGGTTAGCACCACGACAGAACAATTCCTAGAAGGACCTGTGAATGATGCAGTCATTCAAGAATTTGTTAAAAATAAGCGTGTAGCACAACAACAAGTCAAAGAAGCTCGAGCCAAGATTGAGGCATTCGAGGTGTTGTAACAGATATCAAAATTGATTGTGTTTCCCAAGAGGAAGCATGCGGCCGTGACTTCTCTCACACAGAGATCTCCTTTTGTGGTTTGGTTCAAGATCAGAGCTCACCATTAGATCAGAGATTTGGTTTCCAAGTGGCTTGCAAGCCCGGGGTGTTCGAATTGCTTGCTCAGATGCTCTCTCGGTCATCAGAGAAGACTTATCAACAGATGGGAAACGATGTTAAGTAATATTCTGGCTTCGCCAATAAGATGGGCCTCACATCAACCTGTCCTCCGAGCTCTGCTTCATTTTACTATGTGGAAAATAGGGAGCCAAAGCCAAAGCAGGTTTACCTCTGCCAGACTTGTTTGGAGGACCGGTTCAACTTGTTGAATAATGTCTCTCAATTACTTTGGGAGATGGATCTCAAAATTATTCAGGCCAAGGATTGGACGATGCCTAAGAGTAATTTGATAAACCACATTGAGATTTTATATGTGATTTAAGCAAGTCAACTGTTATTAAGGTGTTGAAATGGGTTCTCATTAGAACAATAGGCTTGGACAAAATGACACAAAAGGAGAAAAATATGATGCCAGTTTCATCTATTTCAATAACACTTTCAACATTGCTTGGGTTTGTTATTTCATCCCCAGTCTCTCTACAATTGGTTAAGGCCACTGTGCGATTTCTGCTGCTCTGGTTTCCAATTCTAGCATTTTGTATTAGAGGGTTGGTGTATTCAGTTCTTTTTAGATCGGTTGAAGAAACATATGATCAGAAATCGGACAAAGAAAACTTGATTACAGAATATGGTGGCATGATCGAAAGCTGGAAGCTGACCGAGCGATGGATAGAAATCAGATTGGAAGCGAGTGAATTGCATATGATTGTGAAATTCTATCAGGCCGATGTTGATGCTGAGGAAGAGATGATGAGAAAGACAACATCTATGTTTTTCAGTGACGAGGTCGGTTTCATGCCATCAAAGCATGTTTCCATATGTCGTTTATTATTGCCATTCGGTGCCCAAGGTGAAGGTGTACGAGGCCGCGCTCATGTGCAAGTCCGAGTCCAAGTCCAACCAGAAAGGGAGGAATGAGAAAATGAATGATGGAGTGGCCATCTGCCATTTGGATACGACAGAATGGAGTGTGGGGCATGCATCATTTGTGGCGTTGGGACATAAGCCAGGCCAGATCGAGGTTTTCCACTGGATTTTCCAAAACAATCTCATTTGGGTGCCTGTAAACTAATGGCATCATACAAAATCCTACCTTGGGAAATGTTTATGTATCGGCCATTTCACTATGCCAGGATAGCGAGGGAGAGGATTCCATTAGCCGGAGAGGAGTGAATTACCATTTAACATTTTTTTTTATTTTTTTTTAAAAGGAATCGACGGATTACTATGTTGAATGAACATTTTTAGAGCACGAATTTTCCATGTAGAAAAGTCCTTAGCAGAGTTTGCATTTCAATACAAAGATGCATAGAAATGTGAAGGGTATAAACAAGTCTGCGTAATATTTTGAAGATTTTACAGAGAATGAGATAATGTATTGTGACAGAAGACAGTAGGTTCGGTCGAGCAAGCATGTAAAGCTATCAGTCTAAGCAATTTACTCAACAAACTTCCAAGTGATGGGAAACGCTATTTCAGATCTATCAATGGAGAGATTATATCATATCGTCACGATGCAATGACCTGGAAATTCCTTGGTTCGTAGACTCTACAGTTAATGACCGCATTAAAATATTGACTATCATCATCCAGAAAAGACGAAGACATATTATTGTTAATGCTCCATACGTTTTTCTACCTGTTGGAAGGTTACGAAACCCTTGTTGCAAGAAAGGACTCGGCGAAAAATACAGGTGTTGCAAGGTTGTGGTAGGGAAGAGTTACTGAAGGTAATGGACTATGATATTATTCCTCATTTCAGCAGACACGAGGGCTCGGGGTCGTCCAAACATAATAACGGCAAGAAAATAGATTGTTTTTCGCCAGATCATCCATTGCATGTAGAACTTTATAACTATATTAAGAAGCAAGCAGTAATTGTAAAGCCTGTCGCACCGACAAAAATGGTATCTTTTAATGAGGGCGTTACCATTTACCTGGTGATCGTCAGTGATGGTGCAGACATGTGGGCATTACCATTCTATGGTAAATGAGGGCGTTACCATTTACCTGGTGACCGTCAGTAATGGTGCAGAACGTGGAGGTACAGGCAAGCAGGTTCCGAACGTGGAGGGCGAGATGATGTCGCGAACTTCATTTTTTGTTGAGGAAGACGACAGACAATAACAATGGTGATGTTATTCTGAGGGTTCTCTGCAGGGAAAAAATATGAATGACTATGATGGACTACGAGGATGAGGATATATTTAAATTGGATGCACACGAAGCTGAATGTTTTCCTATGAGAGGAACCTTAGAGCTCTTTGGAAGCCCCGAATCATCATCATTAATGGTAGCAGCTAATTCCAACAGTCATGATCTAGTTAGCACATTATTTGATGATATTTCCCAATCCCATGTGGTTCTGGGACTGAAGGTTTCGGCTCCATCCAACTCGTCGTCCGACCTTTGCATAGATAATGATTCAGGAGAAGATGTAGATCATAAGTCTCGATTAGCAACGACCGACTTCCAAAATGCCTTTATATATGAAAGGTCCATCACTGAATTTGATCGGTGGGTTCATGGCATTGATGTTTTCTTCTGGACATTGAATCGAAGGTCTATCAGTTCAATGGAGCTGATGCTAATATACAGGAGCAAGCGCCAGATTCAATCCAACAGTATCCAGTTTGAGCCAATGGATCGATAAGGAACCTGGGATGACTCTATTCTATTGTATGCTTTCCTGTCTATTCCAATTCGTGCCTTCATTCCAGGAGCTTCCAATCTCCCTCTATGGAACACTCTCTCTTCTTTAAAGGTTGAACCCGTCCAATTTCTGACGAACTTGCCATGGCGACTGCTGAATTGGAGGCCTCTGCGATTTGTAATGAAGTTTCCCTTAGCCATACTTCTTGCTATTCTTGCAAAACTACCTGTTCTGAGTGTATTTAAGAGACTCTTGGGTTTCCTTGTCAATCAAGATGCTATCCCAACTGAGGAGAAGGGAGAAGTGGAAGAATCCTCTGATAAGATCATACTGCCCACAAAAGACGAATTGGCTATTCCATCTGTGGTCGATTTATACTTTGCAGGAGTCAAATTTGCTCCTGCACATGGCGACCTCACTACAATGCAATTTCATAAGAAAACTGCCACGCTTTACCTCCCCAAAGTAAAGTTGAACTCCAACACAGAGGTAATCCTGAGAAATCTGGTCACGTTTGAAGCTTCTAGGGCACCTGTTTTCAGGCGATACATCGATTTCATGAACGGGATGATTGACTGTGAAGAAGATGTGAAATTGTTGAGAAAAATGGGAGCTCTTAATTTCTTTTCGAAAAGCTGCGAGACAGAAGCCTTTAAGAATTATATTTTACAATGATGGTGTGAGTGACTGCCAGTTTTATCAACTAATATTATATGAATTAGATGTAATCCGCAAGGCCTATGCATCACTTGAGCCTAATTATCAACCTCCTGTGACTTTCGTAGTTGTTCAGAAGTGCCACCATACTCGGTTATTTGCTAACAATCATAATCACAAAAACACTACTGATAAGAGTGGCAACATTTGCCAGCGCATACCAATGTTTGTAACAGTAGAGCCTCTGGCAGACGCACCTGGCATTCGCAGATCCGGAGAAGGAAAACCGCTTCAGATTCCTGGAACACGAAGAGTTTTATTTTTCTTTTTGAGACTGATGTATGTAACAAAGAAGGAGGGAGACAGCCCGAGAGCCTTTTTAGAGGCTGGGTTTTGTAATGTATTTTTTCACAAATATAGAACATAATGCTAAGATATTGTATACTTTGTCACTGTCTAATTCCGTTTTCTTCCTGTATTATTGTTTCTGAAGTTTTCATCACTGCACTTTCTTCCTTACATCCATTATTTCATCTTGTAATGGTTACAATTCAGTACCACCTCTGCTGTAGCTATTTGAAGCATCCCTTGATGTGCAGTTTTTCCTCTGTTTTGCCGTGAGTAGAACAAGACCTGCGCCTTAATCATTTTGCATCATTTACAAGTTTTATTTGTTCACAGCCTTTCCTCTTTCTTTCTATGAGTGAGACAAGACCTGTGTTCAGATATTTGAAGTTTCAGTGTTATTTCTTCTATTGAAAGGAAGACCAGATGCTTGGATTTTTCTTTCAGTTTTGTTCATCCCCTATCTGCTATCCATCCTCATGATTTTTTAAAATGAATTAGACAAACGAGGTCATGTCTTTTCGTTTCTGATCTATAAATGAGTGGAATGACTATTTTCAACCTAGTTCTAGAAGCCTCCTATGACTGACCAATCAAAAAGATTTATTTATTTTAAAAATGTTCTAAGGCTTGGCTCTTTTACAGCCTAGAGTCAACTCTTGCAACAACACGAGGAAGAACTAGTTAGACCGGAGTGACTCGAGACGAGTCACAAGTGAGTGTTGGGGGCCTGTTGGCCCTTGACCACGTTTTGTTGATATCTGGTCAAGTTTGACTTGTTTTTGGACTTTGATATCCTGTCGAAGGAGGAGCATAAGATAAAGCAAAGATCATGGGATCTCCACCCCTTTTTGGGTTTTTGGGAATATGTAACGGGAATGGGAGGTCGGCCCATGGGTTTACGCATGATTAGTCATATTTTGTAATATATAAATAGATTCTTAGGCAAGATATAAGTAGTGGTGCATCTATGTGATGCGAATGTATGCTAAGTGCAAGTAGAGTCTGTAAGTGCTTTGTGCATGACCATAAAGAGACTTGGAGAGATAAGTGCAGGTCCTTGTAGCATATTGTGGAAGGATTAGTGCTTCAATGCAACGAAGAAGGATCTAGCGAGTTGCGCAAATATTTTGTCTTGTGTAGAGTAGCGTTTTGAGGCTCTGAGCTTGTAACGGATTGACCGAAGACAATAAAGAAGAAGAGTTGGTGGGTGTATCCCCAGGGTGGGGGTGAACCACATAAATATTGTGTTGTTATGCTCTGTGCTTGTATTAATGTGTTTAGGACTCTCTTTCTAAGTGCTTTGACAGATATAGATAAATATGTTCATGCTTTGTGCTAATGATGTGTAAGAATGTTAGATCCGATTTCTATGAATATGTTTAGTGCTTGATCTGCTAGATCTGATCTATTTACCCTTGCTAAGTGCTTAAATACCTTAGATCAGTGTGAATGATGCAAAACTCTGTCTTCTCTATGAATTAGATATTGGTTGTATAATAATGAAATGACATTGCTAAGTGCCCTGTTAAGTATCATAATCACATATCTGTGTCACAGCTAAGGTTGCAGACACCTAAGTCTCACAACCACCCCTACCTCTACCTCAGGTGAGACTTCATCTTCGTCGCAGGTGTCACTGAAAGGGATGATAGTTAGGGATTTTTTGGTGCATTGTTGTAGTGTTGAACCCTGGGTCTTCCCCTGTGCCAACAACAACCACAGTTTTCTCCATGCCAAAATGTCTTTCCATCCGACTGTATTGAGCCTCCCAAATCTTCTTTGCAAGCTCGCTTTTGGGAACATAGAGGTGGCCCAGATGGCATAAAATTCCATCCTGGATGTGAAAATTGGTGACATTCTCTCCTATACCCAAGAGCTGATAGGTGGTGGAAAATTCAGGGTCACACTGATAAATTTGGGGCCACTCAGATACCTCATACCCATAGGAATGGAGCACTGTGGTGAGTGGAACAATGAGAGGGTGACTGAGGTAGTCAACGACAGTATTTGTGATCCTTGTTTTATACTTGATGTTGAGATGGAACTGTTATAGGTATGTGGACCACTTTTGATGGAAGTCATTCTGCAACTTCCTCTATTTTTGTATGAACTGCAGAGGCTTGGGATCTATGTGGATGATTGTCGCCTTTCCCAGAATGTAATTTTTCCATTTAGGGCATGCTTGCACATTAGAATACATTTCTTTTTCATAGGTGGGGTATTTTCAGACAATATTTGAGAGTGTCTCACTATGGTATGATATTGGATGACCATGCTGAGTGAGAAATTTCCTACAACATAGTCAGAGGCATCAGTCTCAATATCAAATAGTTGTTGCAGATTAGGTAAGGAGAGTACTGGACTTGAGCACAAGCAATGCTTCATATCATCAAATTATTGTTTTTATGCATGCCCCCATGTGAACATTTCCTTTCCACCACCCTTGGTTACTTGGGTGAGGGCCCATGTAATATGGGATAATCCCAACATGAACCTTCGGTAGAAGTTGACAAGTTTGAAGAATCTTCAAAGCTCTGTTAGTGTGGTCGAGGCTGGCCAGTCACGAACGAATTGGATCTTAGTTGGATCCACTTGTACCCCATTCTCATAAACAATTTAGCCCAAGTATTCGAGCTTGTTCATGCCAAAGGAGAATTTTTCTAAGTTGGCATATAGCTCGTGCTGTTGCAGAGTGCCCAAAACCTGATGAATATGATGCATGTGCTCCTCCTAATTTCTATTGAAGATGATTATTTCATCCAGATATACCACCACAAAAGAGTTGGTGAAGGGTCACAATAGATAATCCATCAATCTCATGAAAGTTGTTGGTTCATTTTTTAAGACAAAGGGCATGACTATCCATTCGAAGAGACCTTCTTTAGATTTAAAAGTTGTCTTCCACACATTAGTTTGTTCGATGGGAACCTAGAGGTAGACATACTTTAGGTCAATCTTGTTAAATAAATTTCCCCCCTTGATTTGGTTAAGAAGGTCATGAATTCAGGGAATTGGGTACCAGTTCTAGAATATGATTTTGTTTAATGCTTTGTAATGAATGTAGAGCCTCCAGGTCTCGTCTTTCTTCTGCACCAGCACAATCAAGCTTCCACAAGGGGAGGAGTTGGGTCGGATATGCCCATTTTGAGGTAGTGCTTGGATTTGGTGCTTGATTTCATCATTTTCCATTAGCGAGCAATAATGGAATGGTCCATTAGGAATTGGTTCTCTGAGGGTTAGATAAATTGGATTCTTGACTTGGCAGTGCATTGGTACCTCGGTGGGTGAGGAGAAGATGTCTCTATACTCTTCCACGATCCCGTACACTTGCTTTTGTTGCAAAGAGAGGCTTTATTTATAGGTCACAGATGTGGTGGTGACCTTCTACTTACTGCAATCATGGATCACAAAGAATATCAACTTATCGGTCTGTGAAATGACCTTACTGCACTGCTTAGCATAGATTAAAGAAATAGTGACAGGCAATGCTACCTCTAGTATCATGTACAATTGTCTACCCAAATAAATAATAACATTGTGGGGTCTAGACTCATACACAACATGTCACTTCCACAAATATGGCTCGCCTAAAAGAACAACACAAAATTCAAGGGGAAAAATATCACATAATACTTTGTCTTTGAAGTGCTTGATGTTGTCAGGAAGATGACACTATTGGCTGACACACAGATCTTGTCCTTGGTGAAGCCAACTGATGGTGAAGGGATATGGGTACAATGTTATCGATAGGTCTATCTTCTTGATGACCTCTCCTAAAATCAGGTTCTTCTGACTGTCATTATCGAGGCATTCCCCTTCCTTTGGTTCTTCTGGTTCTCTTGGTTGGACTTTGGTGGTAGAAACAGTGGCACTGGGTTCGAAATCAATGATTCACATCCCAATTTTTGGATTTGATTTGGATTCAGAATATGCCTCTAACTCAGAAGCTTTCATCTCGACCACCAATGAATTCTTTTAGAAACATTCTTCGGTGTTGTACCAAGGGATTTTATGGTATTCACACCATTTTCCTGTGTCCTTTGACTTCTCATTACCCTTCTTAGGTTTCGTCTTGGACTGGTTGTCCTGAGAGCAGACATCTTTACTCTATCCCTTTTTTTGTGGGTTGGGGCCTCCTTTACCCTACTTCAGCTATGAGGAGTTTGCAGATCCAAACTCTCACATCTTTTCCTTAAATTTCTGCTCGATCTTGACGACATATCTATAAGCCACACCTAATGATGCGATGTCCAGAAAATCCATTTTTTTTAAATGTATCTATGCATACAACCATGGTATTTTAGCACCATATGTCATTCATAGTCTTTGATACTCAATTTGGTGTGCAGGGTATGGAAAATATTGGTGAAATCTGGTACTGTTTGGTCCCTTTCCTGATGCAATGTGGTCCATTTTGTGTATTGGTCCTCGTAGCTTCCAACAGGGTAATATTATTCTTTAATGGCATCCATAAAGGAATCCCATGTGGGGGAAACTACAAATATTGCATATTCCTCTATGTCCCTTTTCTCAGAGTAAGTATCACACCAATCCTTAACATGTGGCACGACATTGAGGAGTGAAAAAGTAATCTTTTCTTTGTCAAAAAAATTATCGACCGAAAAATACCCTTTGAGAAGATTCATCCATTTATCTATTGGCAAATGTTTAATAGGTAGCGTATGTTTGTCATTGATGGAAATTAAAACAGGGATGATGGCTTGAGTACAGGAAGAATGTAATAGATGGGCACCAGAAGTAGTTTGAGAAGAACAGACGGACATCAGAAGAAGTTTGGGAAGAAGCTGCAGAGAAATCTTGATAAGATCAGAAGAGATAGTGCAGAGGATGGTTGGCATGCTTTATAGGCAGTATGCG
>JZKD02S1900500.1:354459-373408 GCA_000966675.3 Picea glauca
GTTTGGGAAATCCATTTGTCTCTCATTCGATTCAATAACAAGGTCTTTCCATGTGTCGTCTTTGAGTCAATGCTGCCAAATCACTGGTCGTGTCATCCATATGTTCGAGAGCAGTACAAACCTCTTTTGAGTCGACCATCTGCAGTTATACTTTCATTCTGTGTCGGCCTTCCCTGTGTCCAAAAGTCCAATTGTCACATGCTCTGTTTCACCTACAAAATCTGTTACTCATTTCATGTCACTGATGTGGGATACATCAAGGCCCTCCTGTGACGAGTCTTATTCTGTCGACTTCAGCACATTTTCCAGAATCAAGACTTAGAAATTATTCAGTACCTTGAAGCTTACATGCCTCAATGGCAAGTTTCTCACTTTCGACAGTGGGTTTACATCATTGACCCCTGATCGAGAGATTTCGTCGAGTGTTCGACATCAACTCATTTATTCACAGTCGATGGATTGTACTATAGTACCTTGGGAGTCATTGACATTAATGGTGATATCCCTCGCACTTGTTAACGGTATACATCAATGACCGGTAATAAAGTGGTTTCTACCATGTTCGACTTCAACTCATGTAATCACATGGTCAGATTCGTACTTTGAGCGACAAGATTGAAGACCCTGGATATCATCTTTGGGATCCAGGTTGCGATGGAGTATACATGATTTGCGACACATAGATCCACTGTGTATGATTCGTGGCTATGTCTTCTTGACTAGAAATTTGTCGCATAGATCCACAGTATATTCAGGTGGTTGTGCTATATAGTGACGGCATGGATCCACAGTGTATGATTGGTGGCCATGAACTTAGTTTATGATGTCATTAGTCTATGATATGAGTATGGGAATTCCTACCTCGGAATTGATACATATGATATTCTGCTGATACTTGGATGTTTGCAGGTCTCTGATTAGATGTGCTTTTGGTTCTTGACACACACATGCAACTTACAAAGTCTATCGACTATCACTGGTTCCGCTCTCAGACTTTGGGGGGAATTCTGTTATCCACAAATTTGGTCATTGTGATGATGTCATGGTGATGGAAAATCAAGCTCTTTACCAAGAATACTTTCCTGAGAAAAGTTACACTTGTCCTATTCCAGAATTCATACTTTGAAACATGTTCGCAGGCTGCTTATACATTCACCTGCAGGAATGATTGTTTCCCGCATGCTACTTTAAGCTGGGGTGCGAACTTCCCGCACTGTACTCATGGTTAGGGTGCGGACATGATTTTAAAAGGGAAAAAGATAAATATCTCGAATCTTCTAGAAGGATAAGTTGTCTTTCGAGTGGTTACTCAAGTACTGTCATTCCAGATATCTTGGGATCATTCCCTGTCCAAGTAACTAATCTATCTCTTCCTATATATTGAGGAGATTGCTCATGGAAAGGGTTAAGTGAAGAATATCAGAAAGTTAGCAAGAGATTGATTAGAGAATTAGTGCAAGACTGTATGGAGGACTGATGCTACAACAGTAAGCGACAACATCAAGGTCATCACATGTGGTGGATTTTGTTCATACATGAGCAAGTGTGTGTGTCAAAGCTAGAAGCCGTCGAAAGGAGACCTATGACATCAAGGCTCAGGTTGTAAGTTTCTCTTTCTATTCAATTAATATAGAAATATGTCCCTTTCCCATAAATATGATGTCATTTTATTACATAATTCCTTGATCATATGTATAGACTAGTCATTGAATATCTTAACTTGTCTTTACCTCGATTGGTTCGTTTGGTTGTGATCTGGATGGGATGAAAGCATTTAAGCAAAGATTGGAACAACAGAGACATAAGGAAAGCATTCATAAGGTATGTCCATAACCCTTATCTTTTAGTTTATTCAATAGGCTAGATCTAGGGAAAGTGTATTATTCTGTCATGTTTTGTTCTAGATACTAGGTGGATCTAGGGAGGTCGGTTAGTGTCCGCACCTACGGACTTATCCTATAACAACGTGTTGAACTAACAACTATCAAGAGGAGTCATTTGGAATATGTGGGTGTCCACCAATATCCACCTGGATCAGTCCTACTCCCTTAGGAAGAAATGGTATCCATTGCGTTGAGTGCCCCCATCAGGTGAGGAAACTTCTTCTAAATTTTTCCTCGGGTGAGACACTCTTCTTGGTGTAGGAGTTTCCCTGCCTTGACAACCCAATAAAGTTGGATTCTCTGCTGGCGAGTGCCCTTGACCTGTGTGTCCACTATCTGATAAGTGGATGCCTATTCCATGCAGTCAGGGTTGAGCTCTGTTGTTGCCAATTGTTCTGCGATCTATGAGGTGTCCAATAATAGTGGAAAATAAAACCAAAGGAGGTCCACATTGAACATTGGGTGCAAGCCAAGGGAGGGTGGAGTGTTGAGCTCAAAATCATTGCTGCCCACAAACTTGGTGATAGTGTAATGCCCATAGAGAAGTGGGAGGATCTTCCGATGGGACCTTGCAAGGCGCTCTTTCTGCAAATCTAACCAGAACTCGTCTCCCACCTAAAACATGTATGGTGCCTGGTGTTTATCATGGCGCTTCTTCTACTTAGAATTGGATTTCTGCAAAATCTCATGGACCTGTTAGCGGATGTGTTGAATCCTCTCAATGAATCTAGTGGCTTTTTCATCCTCAGAATGAACATGGGAAGATTCTACCTATGTGGTTGCAAGAGGTAGTGCAACATCAATGGGACCCAAGGGTTGGAATCCCAGCCCCACCAGAAATGGGCTATGGTTGGTGGAGCTATGGAGAGACCTATTGTAGTTGTGTTGAACATAGAGGAGAACATCATCCCGTGTGTGTGGATTCTTTGAGTTGTACACGTGCAAGATGTGCACAATCATTCGATTGACGACCTTTGTTTGGCCATCGGTTTGGAGGTGGAAAGAAATGGATTTTGTTAGCTTGGTGTCCAACAATGATGAGAGACCCGACAAAAATGTGTTGAGGAACCTATTGTCTCGATATGAGGTGATGGTATTTTGTATCCCAAAATGGACCCACACCCATTTGAAGAAGAGCTTGGTGGTATCTGTCACTGCGATGCTCTTCTTGCAGGCTATGATAATGGCCATATTCAAAAATTGATCAACTACCACAAATACACGATCATTGTCATGTTTGGTGGATGGAAGGCCATACATGTAATGCATCAAGATGGATTCCCAAGGCCTCTAGGGAGTAGGAAGAGGGGTGTATAAGCCTTTATTATTGATTGTTGGCTTGTAAATGGCACAATAAAGTGCAATATCTGATATACATGCTGACGTCTTGTTGAAGATTTGGCCAATAAAAATGTTTATGTAGAATGACCACAATTTTCTCCATGCCAAAATGTCTTGCCATCCGACTGTAGTGAGCCTCCCAAATCCTCTTTGCACGCTCACTTTTGGGAACATAGAAGTGGCCCAAATGGCATAAAATTCCATCCTAGATGTGAAAATCAGTGACATTCGCTCCTATACCCAAGAGTTGAAAGGTAGTGGAAAATTTAGGGTCACACTAATAAAGTTGGGGCCACTCAAATACCTCATGCCCACAGGAATGGAGCATTGTGGTGAGTGGAACAATGAGAGGACGACTAAGGCAATCAAAAACACAATTTGTGCTCCTTGTTTTATACTTTATGTTGACATGGAACTGTTGTAGGTATGTGGACCACTTTTGATGGCATCATTCTGCAACTTTCCATGTGTTTGTATGAACTGCAGAGGCTTGTGATCTGTGTGGATGATTGTTGCCTTTCCTAGAATGTAATTTTTCCATTTAGGGTAGGCTTGCACAATAGAATCCATTTCTTTGTCATAGATGGGGTATTTCTGGACAGCATCTGAGAGTGTCTCACTATGGTATGCTATTTTATGACCATGTTGGGTGAGAAATTTCCTACAACATAGTTGGAGGCATCGGTCTCAATATCTAATAGTTGTTGCAGATCAGGTAAGGAGAGTACTAGATTTGAGCACAAGCGATGCTTTAGATCATCAAATTCTTGTTGTTATGCATGCCCCCATGCAAATTTTTCCTTGCCACCACCCTTGGTTACTTGGGTGAGGTCCCATGCAATATGGGAGAATCCCAACATGAACCTTCGGTAGAAGTTGACAAGTCTGAAGAATCTTTGAAGCTCGGTTAGTGTGGTCAGGGTTGGCCAGTCAAAAATGAATTGGATCTTAGTTGGATCCACTTGTACCCCATGATAATAAACAATGTAGCCCAAGTATTGGACCCTGTTCATGCCAAAGGAGAATTTTTCCAAGTTGGTATATAGCTCATGCTACTGCAGAGTGCCCAAAACCTGATGAATATGTTGCATGTGATCCTCCCAAGTTCTATTTAAGATGAGGATGTCATCCAGATATACCACCACAAAAGAGTTGGTGAAGGGTCTCAATACATAATCCATCAATCTCATGAAAGTTGTTGGTGCATTTGTTAAGCCAAATGGCATGACCATCTATTCGAAGAGACCATCTTTAGATTTGAAAGTTGTCTTCCATATATTAGTTCATTCGATGGGAACCTAGTGGTAGCCATACTTTAGGTCAATATTGTTGAATAAATTTTCCCCCTTGATTTGGTTAAGAAGGTCATCAATTCAGGGAATTGGGTACCGGTTCCAGACTATGATTTTGTTTAATGCGTTGTAATGAATGTAGAGCCACCAGGTCCTATCTTTCTTCTGCACCAACACAATCAAGCTTCCGCAAGGGGAGTAGATGGGTCGGATATGCCCCTTTTGAGGTAGCTCTTGGATGTGGCGCTTGATTTCATAATTTTCCATTAGCGAGTGATAATGGAATGGTACATTAGGAATTGGTGCACCAAGGATTAGATAAATTGGATTCTTGACTTGGCAGTGCATTGGTACCTCGGTGGGTGAGAATAAGATGTCTCTATACTCTTCCACGATACCGTACACTTGATTTTGCTGCAAATAGAGGCTTTGTGTATAGTTCACAGATGTGGTGGTGACCTTCTACTTATTGCAAGCATGGATCACAAAGAATATCGACTTATCGGTCTGTGAAATGACCTTACTGCATTGCTTTGCATAGATTAAAGAAATAGCAGTAGGAAGAACTACCTCTAGTATCATGTACAATTTCCTACCCAAATAAATAATAACATTGTGGGGTCTAGACTGATACACAACATGTCACTTCCACAAATATGTCTCGCCTAAAAGAGCATCACAAAATTCAAGGGGAGAAATATCACATAATACTTTGTCTTTGAAGGGATTGATGTTGTCGGGAAGACAACACTGTTGGTTGATGCCCAGATCTTGTCCTTGGCGAAGCCAACCGATGGTGTAGGGATACGGGTGCATTGTTATCGACAGGTCTATCTATTTGATAGCCTCTGCAAAAATAAGGTTCTTCGGACTGTCATTATCGAGGCCTTCCCCTTCCTTTGGTTCTTCTGGTTCTCTTGGTTGGACTTTGGTGGTAACGACAGTGGCACTAGGTTCGACATCGATGATTCACTTCCCACTTTCTGGATTTGATTTGGAGTCAGAATCTACCTCTAACTCGAAATATTTCAACTCAGCCACCAATGACTTCTTGTAGAAACATTCTTCGGTGTTGTGCTAAAGGGTTTTATGGTATTCATGCCATTTTCTTGTGTCCTTCTTCGAATTCTCATTACCCTTCATAGGTTTCGTCTTGGACTAGTTGTCCCGAGAGTGGAAATCTTTGATCTATCCCTTGTTTTGTGGGTTGGGGCTGCCTTTTCCTGCTTCAGTTGTGAGGAGTTTGCAGATCCAAACTCTCACCTCTTCTGCTTAATTTTTTTCTCGATCTTGATGACATATCTATAAGCTGCACCTAGTTATGCGATGTCCAGATACTCCATTTTTTTTAAATGTATCTATGCATAAAACCATGGTGTTTTAGCACCATATGTCATTCATAGTCTTTGATACCCAATTTGGTGTGCAGGGTATGGAAAACATTGGTGAAATCTGGTACTGTTTGGTCCCTTTCTTGACGCAACATGGTCGATTTTGTGTATTGGTCCTCATAACTTCCAATAGGGTAATATTGTTCTTTAATGGCATCCCCGAAGGAATCCCATGTGGGGGAAACTACAAATATTTCATATTCCTCTATGGAACTTTTATCAAAGTAAGTATCCCACCAATCCTTAACATGGGGGATGGCCTTGAGGGGTGCAAAAGTAATCTTTTCCCTATCGAAAAAATTGTGGACCGAGAAATACCCTTCGAGAGGATTCATCCATTTTTCTAAAACATCGACATCTATCAATCCTTCAAATAATGGAATATCAAAATTTAATTGTACCATGAAGGGGGTTGCATGGCCGCTTGATGAATATGTGTCTCCTTTGTCCAGTCGTCGAAGGATCTGTGAAAAGTTGTCCATCATTTCATTCCTTTTTCATGCAAGGGATTCCTCGAGAAAGATTTTACAAGGATCCCCTGCTCCATCATATTTCTTCTCATCCCCCATGGGTTTTTGTCAGGCGCGACGTGGTTGATATTGAAAAGGCTTGACCGGTTCAATTCCCAACTTCTTGTACCCAGATCTTGCTCGAGACATGCACGAAGAAAAATAAATGAAGAGAAAATCACTCTGATACCATTGATCTCGATTTATGAGAGGAACAAAAGGAATAATAGATTGAATACAATAACATGGAGATATGGGTAACAACAAAAGATATCTAGTTAACAATAAATTCTATTGAATAATTAAAAGAGGTTTAAACTGTAAAACTATAGAACTGGAAACAACTTTCTCAAATGGTGGTAGCTATATATGATAAGAGATGTGGCTTCTATGCGCATTTGTTTGAGTAGAATGATTGCAATGAGGCTCTAGAGGCCTTTTTAACATTAGTCATGAATTCCAAAACCATAGACATCAAAAACCTTAACCCTAGGAGATAAAACGCCAAAAGTTATGTGGGCCCCGATGGGTAAATTGGTACCTCAACTTCTCGAGGTCATAACATTTGCATACAACCTCCATTTTAGGCGCGTGATATCCCATTGGAAAGGTGTTTTCGAGAACTACACATTATGTCGCCAAACTCTGACTCTGTCTATAGTTTTATTGTGGCAAGCCAAAAAAACATTGTTTAGGGACTCAAAATGGCCCTAGAAGTACATAAAGATGTACTGACATGAAAAATTGCAAAATAATCTATTTAGATTAGGTGGGAGGCCACCAATATCCACCTGGAAGTTGTGTAGGGCTTCAGACAACCTAAAAAATGTAGAACCCACAATTAGAAATAATTACAGAAGAACATGTTGAACTAATAACTATCAAGAGGAGCCAGTTGGAATAGGTGGGTGGCCAATAATATCCACCTGAATCAATACTTTTTGTAATGAGTGATAGTTTATATAACCAAACTTGTCATGCCAAATTTTTCTCAAGTCATCACTATGAGCAAAAAAAACTGACGGGAAAGATGATGACCCAAATTTGTCAAAATTGTACAACTTGGTAATATCATCAACAATTCTAGTTGCAAGAACATGCCAAGGATCTTTGAGATCCTTGATTACAACTTAGTGAGGTGAAAAATCTACAATTTTACCTTCAACTGAATGAGTGATTTGATAAACTTCTATAAGGTTACAGGAAAGACATGGAACACAATACATCAATGAAATGACCATTATCTACTTGAATTGTTCCAGATCTTACAACACTAAGAGATCTATCATCACCAACAAATATTTTATTGGTTTTCATTCATTTCGATTATAAAACATGTCTTTCTCCTTAGTCATATGATAAGATGCTCCAGATTCAATAAGCCACTCATCATAACAATAAGTAGAAGTTGCATTAAAGGCGAAACCAGAAGAGAAAGTGCATGTCCATGAGAACGAGAAGAAGAAGTAGAATCAATATTGATGGTGTGTTTCTTCATCATTTCTTCTAAAGATGCCATCTTCTTGAAATGTTTGGACTCATCATGACCACCTTTCCCAAAAAAGTTCCAATGTCTGTCAATCTTCTTGTTTTTATATTTTTCTCCTTTGTCACCTTTAGGAGTTGAAGTTATCCGAGTTGGTTTGGGACCCTTTCTTTTCTTGTTGTTGTGGAGACGAGTTTCTTCTTGGGATTCTTGTGTTTATCTTTCTTCTAGGCTACTAAGGCTTTGTTGGAGCTACTTGTAGTGTTTATCACTTCAAGTTGTACAAGATTATCTTTCTCTCTAATCAAATCATCACAAAAGGAATCAAGAGTGGGTTTTGATAATCTTACCCTAGGGCCTCTCTCATGGCATAAAAGGTAGATAAAATCATATAATATGCACTAAATATATTAGAAACAATAATATAGACGCAATTGTTGGACACACCGTCCACACTGAGAGGCGGCGGGTGAATAAATGTAGGGATCTTTTTCAAACTTCCCTTCACAAAACATATTAGCTAGCAATAACCAATTACTCAACACTCATTACTGTCATTTATAATCAATTGTATGTGAACATATATCAACAACATATAATAGAAACATATATCATCAATAAGTCATCACCACAAGGAACACAATATGTATGTACAATTTTCTTTTTATTACAGACTATAATCCTTGGGTTATCAGCAACAACTAAATAGAGTTACAACTCCACAAGAGCACCAACTCTATAATGCAAGACTTAACTTACACAACTCAACACCAATTGAGAAGAGGAATCAATCCTCAACAAACACCAATATGTCAACAAGTACGTGACCTATCAGTAGTGCAAAACATGTATGTACTACAGCCTGCATATGCCTTAGGGTTTTCTCTCTATGAAAAAATCAGATCCTTTGCAACCTTCAGTCACATCTACTTTTGTCTTTCATTGTTCCATCTGAATCATAACCAATCACAACACATTTATGCTCTCCCACATCTTAATCATGCTCTTCAACCATACAATGTGAATGCAGAGTTTCTATGGCAGATCTGAGCCCATGGAATGGAATTATGGAACTTGCTTCAGAATTCAAGAACCTGGAATCAACTCACACTCAAGTCTCCATGACTTCATCCAACTATACACACTTTTCCTTCCTTTATCCTCTTGCTATGCTCAAGAGATTATTTTCACAAGAGACCTTTGCTTCTTATTTTTACTCTCCAAGTAGCTTCCTTAGAAGCATATTCTAGGTCACTTTGTCCACATAGTCCCTGGGAACTTTTTGGTCTCAAACTCAATCAAAAACAAGCCCTGTTATCTCCCTCAGGATTTTCATAGTCACGATCTGATTGTTGCTGATTTTTCTGTCAATCGACAGTTCACAACAATTGCAGGCTTCCAACGTGCTCGATATTTATTGAATCATGGTCATTTAACCCCTGTCCCAATGAGATCAACGAATCTAGTGAATAGCGGGCTGTGAACTAGCACATTCTCTAATTTTTCCTCCGCTCCCCGCAATGATTCCCCACCGGCAATGATTCCCCATTCTCTTAGCACCCTTTTCCAAATCTCACACTAACAGGAGCTAGCTTCTTCCTTGCATGTGACCTTGGGCTGTAACCTAGGGCTTAACCTCTTGGTACTTTGTTACTTCGAAACCTTTAACCAGGATTAGAACAATGGTCCTCGGCCTCCTTTGCAATCAATGATCAAGATCCACTTCAGGACTCCGCGCTTCAGGAGTTCGACAATTTTGACCTCCACTTTCCCCCTGAGTATTCCGTACCCAAATTTCTAGATCAGGTGCCATGCGACCACCTATTGACGGGCGAAATTGTTCGTCCATCAATTGAGAGAGTGGAACCGGTTCGGGGTTGTCTAAATAACCCAAGATGTTTGGAATGAACCACCCTGACGGGTTTAATGGCTCCGTTGGCCGCTCTAAGATCCTAAGAATACCAAAGAGGAAACTAATCTAACTAACTAATCTAACTAAAACAAATAAAACTAACTAAACTAACTAAAAACAAATAAAACTAATTAAACTAACTAAAACTAATAAAACAAATTAACTAAAAACAAACAAACTAATACACTAATCTAATTAAAACAAACTACTAAATTAAACTAAAACTAAATATAAACTATTCTAAGCATTATATACAATTTACTAATTACTATTACACTAAATCTAGCAATTAAATATCTAATTACTAATTGGATTACAACTTATTCACAAATATACAATATCTACAACTTGCAGATTTGAATAAAACCTGTAAAACTCATTTGCTTTCTGCCCTAAGACAGCCAGGAATCTTTTTTATTTCTTATCTTTTATGAATAAGAAATAAAACTTACAGAAATTAAATGATATAATATATTTACTGAAATTAAACAATCTAATATGTTTACTGAAATTAAACAATCTAATATACTAAACACATATATCTAAACAAACAAATGAAAAACTGACCTGGAAACGCTCCAAGTCTGCCCTGTGTATAATAACTTCAAAGTTGGTCGGAGGAAGGAAACTCGCACCGGTTAGTCCAAAATATTCTCGTAAACGATAGGTTGTGATGCTCTTTGAGTTGGTTTACAGGACAAACAAGACATAAAAAAATCATAACAATTATATGATTTATAAATCTCTGCAATAAGGGAAACCTGTTATGCAAAAACTTATACTTTATAATTCAACTTATGAAGAAGAGAAATATGTCGTTCACAAACTGAACTAAACAATTGCTATCTTTTTTAAATACTTAGAAGAAAACAGATATGGATTAAAGTGATTAAATTATATCATTTTCACATGATTAAGATAACTAAAGTAGTCATTAACCAGATACAAATTGATATACACAACATGAAACAAAATATTGATATAATGAGAAGCTAAAGTTGTAACAAAACACCAAATTCTGCCTTTGTCTGTATTAAAACTCCATATCCTTGTTCTCCCACGAATGAGGATGTCATTATTACAAAAATGATAGGTATTTATAAGTCTCTCCACAGGGTAAAAGCTCCCTGTGGATAATATCAAACTGTTTTACATAATCTGGGAGATATCCCAAAATCAACTAAACTAGGAAACTAAAATGCAAGTGAAATCTTTGAAATATCCCCTAACTGCTCATCAAATCCATTGCAATTTCGAATTCATATGCAATAGATCAAAAATAATAAGTTAGAAAGGTATTTCATTTACAAAACAATAAAAATTTGATTCTACAGACTTAGCTACAGAATCATCTGATTCTGTAGCTAGTCTAAAATAGCATACAGGATCAAATAAATATCAAATCAAATCTCTTTAAAATAATTCAATCCAATTTTCTTTCAATAAACATTAAAAACAAATCACTAATGACTCACATGATTTTATCATTCAAATTAAACAAAATCAAAAGTGATTCAATCGAAACAGGGGTAGGAGTATTTTGTTTCACGGTTACCATAATCAGGTCAAACAGTAACAAGACTATCCCATATCTAATTAAAATCAAATAAGATCAAAATCCAATAACCAAATAGAGAGACAAGTATGCTCTGTTTTGATTGCCACTATAGTCGGGTAAACAGAATCGAAACCAAACAGTTTTACAAATCATTTCACATCCAATTAGAAAGTAGTGCGATCAAGCAAATCATATGCAACGTTGTGTTTTTCCCAAATAGGAGATACGATTAGATCAAAATAGGATTGTTTTACAATTATCATAACTGTTATGGCTCAAACGGTTCGCACCACAGGTGGATTAATTCAAACAGATACGTGAACCAATTCATACAAATCATAACCAGATTGATTTGACTTTGACCACAATCCCTATAGAATTGACATAAGTGATAATTGATAAAATGTGCAAATAAACTCTATTGGA
The DNA here is from genome assembly GCA_000966675.3 of Picea glauca. Lineage (NCBI taxonomy): Eukaryota > Viridiplantae > Streptophyta > Pinopsida > Pinales > Pinaceae > Picea > Picea glauca. The sequence continues at coordinate 366,258 of JZKD02S1900500.1, forward strand.
TTTAAATGAAATGGTTAATTCCAAACAAGTCGCGATAGGGTTTAATATAGAAACAAATCATGAATCAATCTCGTTTCACAAATCCATTTGAAACAAAATACCTATCGTAAAAACGAATTCAACTGATAGCAAGGTCGATCAAACCAACGCGAATCAACCAGCTGGTTTTTTTTCATAACCGTTACGAATTGTTTTGGATGTATCCTAACAAGATCATATTGAGAATAATCCGAATTTTATTCCTGTAACAGTTAACCATATCAAAATTTTTGCCAACCATAACATATACATTATAACCAATTCAAATTGAAACTTGATTGTGTTCAAAATTGAAATGTGAAACAGCTTGTGTCTATAATAGATACATCGATTTCAATTAGCAACAGAACATCCCAAATTAAGCTAAATGAAACCAATAAAATCCATACTAAGATCCAATCAAATTGGCGAAAGAATCCAATCGAAACTAAACTGGGAAAATGAATTTCATTAATCAAAACATAACTATGTACACAATGCATATAATGTGACAGAGCAAATTCACGCTGTAAACCTAGCTATTCTAAAGAATTTGAATTCGTTATATAAACAAGTGATAGAACATACCAGTGAGGCTACTCAAACTATCCCAACCTTGAATTCACGACCGTTGTAGTTGACTCCACATTCTTAAACAAAATAGAACCTGTTGTCCTCTGTTTCTTATCAGTGGCTTGAAATTTGGCCTTTTGACTGGTAAGCCGTGCAACTTGATCCTCCAAAGAATGAATTATGGACTGTATCATTGGCACATCAAGATAATACCTTTCTAAACACGAGCCACACTGATCACAGGGTGGCGCTGTAGACTTAGGTAAAGCAGGAGAGGGTTTTGATGAAGGATCGGGGTTTTGACAAGGCAGCTTAATGCCTAGGTAGTTAGGGTCGTTTTGCAAGCAAGGTGGTAGGTTCGACACGAAGTCAAATGAGGGTTTGGCACACAGACCTTCGGAATAGGGATATTCACTTGCTAGGTAACGTTCCACTTCCGAGTCAGAATCTCCACTCAAAATGATAGGGTCAGGGTTGACAGGAGGTTTCGGCTTGTTTATTGCCATTCGAGAGATTAAATGGGCATTCTTTTTGCCTTTGGAATTTGCAGTAGGTTTGGCTTTAGGTTTCTTAGCCACATGCTTAACAGTTTCGACATCCTTGGTCACAGAGTGGGGTAGGTCGATAGGTGAGTCGGGTAAGGGTTTAGGTAACAGAATACTGTAGGGTACCGGGGTTACAGACTTTCCCTCGCTCACCACAGGTTTGTCAACCTGTGGAGGGTTTGAATCCTCAAAATCATTGCGAGTAAGAAAATCATTCCAACAGTCTTCGTGTAACCTCAAATGACAGACGACAACAATTTTAACCAGCCCATAGTGAAAGAGGCTGCTATCAGCCTGATTCCTTTTGTATCTCTTAGACATTTTAAACAGGCTTCTATGCAGGTAATAAGGCATATTAAGCTCATAGCCCATGAAAACCACAAGAAAACGAAGGTGGTGTAAGAAAACAAAACCATACTGACCCTCGCAGGTGATAAACTGTTTGATTATCATCAACAAATCGTGCCAACATTGCTTGAGCATATTCGTGGGAAAACCTTTGTCACAGGAGATAACCTTACGCAACTGGAAGAGAAATGTCCAAGGGACCTCTTCCACTTTGCAATTATTGGACCATCGTTGTCCAGTGGTAGGGAAACCCGTAGCAAGACTGAGAAATTGCTCGTCAATTTCCAATTGAACATCCCTGACCTTGGCTCGACAACCATCAAAGGTTAAAGCGAACTGTCGAGCAACGCAGGGGTTAAAACCATCAAATTTCTGTAGGAACGGGAACCACCCATTGTCCTCAAGGTCACTAAGGGCACTGCTGAACATCAACAGAGCCTGGCTACCATTCGGTTCAGCCCTCACAACTGGAGCCATGGTGCAAGCACATGGTAAGGGTTTGGTTCGAAAACACCAGCACACAGGAGCAGAGTCATCCAGTTTAACCACTATGAACGATCAAAGGGGAAGCATTAATGTGTGCATGCGAGGGTGGTGGAATCACTTACCGCCATGCAAAATAGTAATGGCAGAGTACAACTGGAAAATTAACCCACTGTTGAAGCAATCATAACATAGTTTAAACCTTATCATTCGGCCAACCCAAGAATCAAACGATGGATGCTATATCAATGTGCCATTGTAATATTTCAAACCATTATCATTCAACGTAAAATCAAAAACCCAAATGTTTAACCAACGCGCCATTGCATAAATGTTTGATCAAAGGTTTTAAAACATTGTGACAATCGATTTTATAAAATTGACAAGCCAAGAGCTATAACAATAAGTATCATATCATATATATGAAAACAAAAATAAACCATGACCCCTATGTAATTCAATGACTAGGCAAGTTTAAAAAAACATAAATGTTCATGCTCAATGCCTTACCAGTTTAATAAAATTCAGTTGCGCAATCAAAGTAAGAATAGGCAAATAGGCATAGTTCAAAAATCCTTTTAGCCACTCAATGATAAACCAAAGGTAAGTGCCACTCAAAATATCAATAAAAGATCATGACAGTTCAAAGAACGATGGAGGAGTTTTCACGCTTGCAGTCATGAAAACTAAATGAAGACCAATTTGCAAATGTCGCAAGAAATGAAAATATTGCCTATTTTGAAAATGCGACGACGATTTGAAGTTCAGAAGACATAGGTGTAGGCAGCTTATAGGGCAATAGAAAAAATTGTATTGGCTACCAACAATGGCGACACACTGGTAGAAGCAGTTATCTTTGTCAGAAGAAATAAATTCATATTAGAACAACAAAGAAAACTTCAACTCAACAACAACAACCAGAAAATTGTACAAACATCATCATTCACCATATTTTCCAGCGATGTTTTAAAAGATGAAAACTAATAACAGTCTTAAGATCAGCAAGTCACGATATTAATGATAAAATCTTCAATACTGTTGGCATGGCCACTGCTACCAGCAGGCATCCATAGCCTCGACAGGGTTGCCATTTAACCCACTCTGACGTCTGTATCCTATCAAGAAGTTCTATATCAGAATAAAGGACATTAAAGAGGTTTCTTTTAATTTTTTACACAGATTTTCATGTACCCGACATTGCTTCACTGCCAGCGGGCTTGTTCAGTACCCCGACGAAGTTGTCTTGGCACCATGCATGCATTTACTCGCTGCCAGTGGACCTGTTCAGCATCCCGACGGGTTTACAAGCACTTCCCACAGCTCTTATTAATATTTTTATTTTGTTTTCTTTTGTAGATATATAGCTGAGCGGGGTGACGCTGAAAATCTTGATATTTTAACATATTTTTCAGACCTCATCAGAATTTTTTAACACTGTCCTTTATTCAATTCCAGAAATGTTTTATTTATAAAAACAACTTCCCATGACAGGGAGACATATTTTTGAGTCATTCATTTATGGAAAAGGGACAGCGTAAAAAGATAATAGATGATCATGACAAACTTTGCTCAGAGATTGAAATCAGTAAACTTCTTTCAAACAACAAAATTTTCCAACATAAATATCAATTTCAGAAATATATCATTGATGTTTGTACCAACTTTCAGCAGTTATTTCAGCGAAGAAAATTTTCTGTGGCTTTGTCTAAATGGCTCAGTGCACAGGTACGCATATTATTCAGAAAGCACCAAAAAAAACAAAAAAAAATGATCAATCCAAATCAAAATCAAACAGGAAGCAAACAAAAAATGCAGACCAAAGAAATATTTACATAATATACAAGGGTAGTTATCAAGCAAAGTATCTTTTAAGGGCTTGGCCATTCACCGGATAGGTGTCAAGCTGCCCTTCAATATTATGTAATCGAAAGGAACTAGGACCCAACTTTTCAGCAATTAAAAATGGGCCAAGCCATAAGTTTTGAAACTTGGTGTGCTCACCCTTTCCTTCGTGTGGTTTGTCCCACTTTAAGACGAGATCGCCTACTTCAAAATTCCTATCAGAAGCAGAATTAGAATCGAACCATCTTTTAATCAATTGTTGATGTTGGTCTAATTTATGCTTAGCTTGGGTTCTTACTTCTTCCAACTTCATCAAAGCGTTAATGCGGCTTCCTAAAGGGGGACAATCCTCTTCTTGGACTTTTTGTGACAATTGAAGTGAAGGAAGAAGAATGTGAGGTGGCAGAATGGCTTCTTTGCCATAAACAAGAAAAAAGGGGGAGTTACCTATAGAGGATTTGGGTGTTACCCTATCATCCCATAGTGCATTCAGTAGTGCATTGTGCCAGTTCTTGTGATTTTCAGCCACAATTCTTTTGATAATTTTGATCAAGTTCTTGTTTGTTGATTCTGCCAAGTCGTTTCCCTGGGGGTAGTCACTAGCAGAATACTTCATCTTTATTCCTTTTTCTAAAGTGAACTCACTCATCTCTAGAGAAGAAAAGTATGAAGCGTTATCAAAGACTAGACAATCAAGGATACCAAAACGAGTGATAATATTCGAGTTTAGAAAAGCAATCACCTGACTTGTGTTAACAGTTCTTAACACGGCGGCTTCGGACCATCGAGTAAAGTAATCTGTGGCTGTCACAATATACTTGTGTTGTTGTGAGGATGGAGGGTTAATAAGACCTATGATATCAAGGCCCCATTGCTGGAAAGGAGAATCTAATGTGACGGGTTGCAAGGGGAAGGCAGGTTTTTGCAACCGCCCTGATGCTTTTTGACAGATGATACATTTATGACACAAGGTATGGGCGTCCTTAAAAAGCGTGGGCCAGTAATAACCGGTTCTTAAAACCTTATGAGCAGTAGTGTCACCACTGAAGTGACCACCAGCTTCTCCTGCATGCAACTCAAGAAAGACTTTCTCTGCTTCGTCTTTTTCAAGACAACGCATCAGTACGCCGTCAAAATTCTGACGAAACAGTATACCGTTAACTAGATGAAAGGAGGCAGACTTTAGTCTCAATGCTCTTCTCTTGGTGGAGTCAAGGTGATGGGGTGCTGATCCGTGTTCAAGACAAAATCTAATATCGTCGTACCAAGGACTTACGAGGTTTTGCGCGCAACAAATCAAACTTTGATCGCGTTGTTCTAGGTTTGACGTATCACTATCTTCTCGCTGTCCTATTTCTGAATCAACAACCAACTTACATAACCCTTGGCCTCTCACGATCTATGCTGGGGTGATCTCTAAGTCATACTCCTGTAAGGAGGTGACCCAGTTGGCTCTCTTCTCTCCTAACTCCTTTTTCACTAACAAGTTCCTTACGGCAGGGTAGGGGACAATGACCTTCATCCTCAACTTCAAAAGATAGGACCGGAAATGCTTAACTTCTTTGAAAACATCGTAGGCTTTCTGATCGATTGCTGGGTAGTTAAGTTCATCACCTTTGAAAGCAGAGCTCATAAAGGCGATGGGTACTTTGTTGCTCTCGGAATTCTTCTGAGTTAGAACTGCGGCATAGGAACGATCAGAGGAAAAAGTATAGAGTGTAAAATCTTGAGAGAAATCAGGGCTCATGAGAGACGGAGCGTCTATTATGGCCTTATTTATGTCATTAAAATATTGGTTTTCTGTGGGTTCCCAGTGATATTGGGTGTTTTTCTTAATCAGGTTCTAGAGAGGCCTGACCATTTCAGAGAAACTGGGGACAAATCTTCTCACGAAATTAATCTAGCCTAGGAAAGACTGCATGGATTTTTTGGATGTAGGTGGGGGAAGTTTAGCGATGACTTGAATCCTCTCGGGGTCAATAATCATCCCATCACTCGACACAATGAATCCTAGTAATTTACCCTGTTCTACTGCAAAGATGGACTTCTTAGGGTTCAAGGAGATGTCGTATTTACGACATCGTAGCAGAACAAATCGTAAGTGAGTTAGATGATCGTCTATGTTCTTAGAATAAATGGTCACATCATCTAAGTAAACCACTACAGAGTGATTGATTAAGCCTCGAAAAGCAATGTCCATTGCTCTCTGAAAGGTAGCACCAGCATTAATCAATCCAAAAGGCATTTTGCGATAAGCATAAGTGCCCCACGGGGTACGGAAGGTAGTTTTTAGTTGGTCTGGAGGAGACATCAAGACTTGGTTATATCCAAAGAAGCCATCCAGTAAGGATAGCCTCTCGAAACCAGATACTTGTTGAAGAATCTGTTCCATGGGCAGGACAGGATAATTGTCTTTGTCAGATGCTTTGTTGAGGTTTCGGAAATCGACACAGAGTCGAATTTCCCCGTTTTTCTTCCGCACTGGGACAAGGTTGGACACCCATTGAGTGTGCCTAACAGGAAAAATTATTTTAGCACTTAAGAGTTTATTCAATTCTTTTTGAACGGTTGGTTCTAGTTTAGGGTGCATCTTCCTCAGTTTCTGTTGGAAGGGCAAGGTTTGGGGCTTCATCGGGATGACATGCTGCATAATATTAGGATCAAATGTTTTAAGATCATTGTAAGTCCATGCAAAGACATCCTTGAATTCTTTGAATAATTTAACAAAAGCATATTTTTCTTGTTTAGAACATCCCAAGCCTAGATTGATACACTGAGGATTTTCATTAGTCCCTAAATTGACTTTTTCATAAGATAATGAGGAACTATTGGTTTTGCAATTGACCGTATTTTTAAATTTATCTTCAAAATCATAAAACTTTTCCAATCTAACAACAGATTTGGGTATGAAATTTACTATGTCTGATAGAACTTCAGGAGATTTCGGATTAGGTATTACCGTAAAGTCGTGCAAATTGTCATCGTGTGTGCGTTCATCTATCACTGCGCCTTGAAAGGTTTCTTCCATGTGCAGAAAGTTAATGATCTGTTGATCATCGTCAAATACTCTCCAGTTTGTGATATTGTCAGGGACAAATGGCCGAAACAACAGCTCCATGGAGAATGCGTTTGGGGATAATTCTTCTGTAGGAAGAAGTTTAGAGGCAACATTAGCTAGTAGATCTGCTTCGCCATTATTTAATCTAGGAACGAAATTTATATTGAATGCAGAAAATTTGTTCATTAAACTCCATACCTCAGACTGGTAACTTTTGAGATGCGGGGAAAGACAGTGTATAGAATCTCTTACCTGCCTAACCACTATTTCAGAGTCGCCGAATA
>JZKD02S1900500.1:390473-402727 GCA_000966675.3 Picea glauca
TCAATACTTTAGAACTAGGGAAAGAGTAGTATTCTGTCACTGTTTGTTCCAGATCCAGGTGGATCTGGGGAGATCGGTTTGTGTCCGCACTTACGGATTTATCCTAAAACAGCCCTGACCACTTGTTGAGGTTGGAACATGGAGAAGAACCCACCAGTTTGGAGGATACACTGTCGGATGCACAACTGCTCACCATTAGAAATATTGATGACCAATTCGCAGACATAGTCCAGTTCCTGTCAACAGGAATGGAACCTAGTGAGTATACAATTCCCTAGAAGAAAGAGCTAGTGGTGCACGCTTCAGAATTTTCACTTATAGTTGCTCAGCTATACAAAATGGGACCTGATGAGATACTAAGAAGATGTGTTATGGAGACAGAGTGACCATTAATCCTTGCAGAAGCTCATGAAGGCATCACAGGGAGAGAAATTGTGCAAAAGGTCTTGAGAGATGGTCTTTGGTGGCCTACCTTACACGAAGATGCTAAGGATTATGCTAGAGCCTGTGATGTGTGTCAGAGAGTTGGGAAACCATCCAGATGAGATGAAATTCCATTAGCACCACAAATGACCCTACAAGCATTTTAAAAGTGGGCCATTGAATTTTTGGGACCTATAAACCCACAAGGAAAATGCACAAGAGAAAGGTATATCATTACTGTGACAAAATACTTAACCAGATGGGCCAAATCCAGAGCAGTTAAAGACTGTAGTGAAACTACAACTGTGCTTTTTATATTTGATGACATAATAAACAGGTTTGGATGCCCCAAGATCCTTATGAGTCATCAAGACACACATTTCATCAATAAGAGAGTTGAATCCCTAACTGAAGAATTTGCAGTCCACCATCAAAAGAGTACACCTTACCATCCACAAGAAAATGGAACAGTTGAATCATTCAATAAGATCTTGGAGACAACAATAACCAAGATTTTCATTGTGAATAGGGATGACTGGGACTTAAGAGTACCTGCAATACTATGGGCCTATCGAACCACTTGCAAGAAATTAACAATGCAGACTCCTTTCAAGTTGGTTTATGGTCTCGAAGTTGTTTTCCTGATGGAATACTTGGTACCAATCTTAAGAATTGTTTCTTTTACAGGTATGGATGAAATTGGTGTTGTTCAGGAAAGGCTTGCCCGGTTGGTTGAATTGGAAGAAGATAGATTCATTGCAGGATTCCACCAACAGGTTCAGAAGGAATGGAGAAGGCATATCATGATAGGAAAATCAAGAATAAGGCACTCAAGCAAGGTGATTTACTATTGATGTATGGCAGTAATTTTGTAAGACACCTAGGGAAGTTCAGAATGCATTGGCTTGGACCATATGAGATCACCTATGTTACAGAAGAAGGAGTTGCGCAAATGAAAACATTGAAGGGAGAATGGAAGGAAGGATTGGTGAATGAGAGTCGGCTGAAGTTGTACTATGACAACCAACTTCCTTGCAGCTCTCAGTAAAAGCACGAGAAAAAGGGTCTAAGTACCAGGTGCAGTTGAAACTGGGTACCAGACAAGGAAAAGACAGTCTACACAAGGAGGGAGAGGAGGCATAAAGTAGAAACCAAGGCTACCCTGCGTAGTCCAATGTCGAAGAAAACTAGAAGGATCAAATCTTAAGTGCCTCAGGACAAGTCACAGGTGAGTGTTGGGGGCATGTTGGCCCTTGGTTATGGAAGGAAGAGAAGAACAAGGAAGAAAAGGTTAAAAGAGAACTTCGCGGGAGACACATTGATTGTCACTGGGTCGAAGTAAGCAAAAGAGAAGAAAAAATGGAGCGAAGCAAGGAAATGCAAGTCATTGGATGAGGATATCAAGGATGACAGATCAGCAAGGAACATGGATCATGGACAAATCAACAAGAGGAAAAATTCACCATTGGATGCTTTGGAGCACCACGCGAGAAGGAAGGAAAGACAGGCTGGCAAAGCCCGAAAAAAGAGGGTCAAGTTGACCTAGGGTTTTGGTCTTTTAGGGTTTTGACACCTAGGTTTCAGCCTAAGGCTATCAGTGAGGTATTTTAATGTATAAATAAATGTCAAGAGGCCCTAGGTTGGGTCGATACAAGTTGGTAGTTTTGCAGTACAATATTGTTGTTTATCTAGCTATAGTATTGAGAGAGGGATCATTGTATTGAGAGAGATAAGTGTTGAGAGAGAGGAAGCCTTTTGGTATTGTAAGATCTTCTGCTATGTGTGAAGGTCAAGTCCTACAGCTGGGTGCACAGGGAGGGGAGAGAAAGAGAGAAGAGAAAGAAGATTTGCTAGCTAAGAGCGCAGACAAGAACTGTATCCTTTCCTTAATATAATATATCATAATTATGTAGACGTAGCCCTAGAGAGAGGGTGAACCACGTACATATGTTGTTGTGTGTATGATTGATGCTTTGATCTCTGTCATTGTTATATTGTTACCTTTCTTATTGTATTAGATCGAACTTATAGCTGTGAAGGATAGATATAGCTTGTAGAATGGTAGATGCATGATATATTGCTATTGTAATGGATCCACTTGATATTCCCCTAGTTGTAGACATCTCTGTCCTACAACCCCCTCATAGCTTCTTCGAGTGAGACTGCATATTCTTCTCAGGTGTTACAGAAAGGGAAAGTAGCTAGGGCTTGTTGGTGTGCTCTTGGAGATGAACCCTGGGTCTACCCCTGTGCCAACACTCATTCTCTTCAACCATACAATATGAATGCAAAGTTTCTATGGAATATATGATCCCATGGAATGTAGATCTGGAACTTTCTTCAGACTTCAAGAACCTGGCATTAGATCACACTCAAGTCTCCATAACTTCATCCAACTATATGTGTTATGCCTTCCTTTAGCCCCTTGCTATGCTCAAGAGATTATTTTCACAAGAGACCTTTGCTTCTTATTTATACTCTCCAAGTAGATTCCTTAGAAGCATCTTCTAGGTCACTTTTTCCACATAGTCCTTGGGACCTTGCTGGTATCAAACTCAATCAAAAACAAGCCTTGTTATCGCCATCAGGATTTTCATCATCACAATCAGATCATTATCGATTTTCCGTCAATCGATGGTTCACAACAATTGCAGGCTGCCAACGTGCTCGTTCTTTATCAGAGAGTTTTGTCCCCACAACCGGAAAAGTGCTCACCCAATATAGATTGAATCATGGTCATTGATACACTGTCTGGATGAGATCAATGGCTCTATCGAATAGCATGCTGCGAACTACCACGTTCACTAATTTTTCCTCTGCTCTCCACAATGATTCCCCACCATCAATTTTCCATTCTCAGATTGAAGGCTATCTGCTGGTCTTGTTGTCTTAGCACCATTTTCCAAATATCACACTAATGGGTGCTAGCTTCTTCCTTGCATGTGACCTTGGGATGTGACCCAAGGCTTAACCTCATGGCGCTTTGTGACTTCAGAACCTTCAGCCAAGATTAGAACAACGATCCTCGCCCTCCTTTGCAATCAACGATCAACATCCACTTCGGGACTCCGCACTTTGGGACTTCGAAACTTTCGACATCCACTTTCCCCTGGAGTATTTTGTACCCAAAGTTCCATATCAGGAACCATGCATCCACCTCAAATCAACCACTCTAGTCTACTTTGTGACTACGACCTTCCGTCGTCTCAACTTCTCCATGCCCACTTTCTCCCATAACTCTTTCACCCAAAGTTCACAATCTATCAATGTGTGTATCTCATAGATAGAGGGCCACTATCCACTTTGTCTCTTTAGGCTTTGAGAGTTTCAAACTCTTACGCTTGCTTCTTCCCAATGTACTTCAACCCGAAGTACCTGATTTGTTGACACATGTCCTTCTAGATCCGAAGGCCACTATCCACTTCGACTCTTCGGGCTTCGGGAGTTCCAAACTCCTACGCATTCATTCCTCCCAGAGTGGTTTCACCCAAATATGAAGAATTCCCACCATGTGTCCCTCTAGATCTGATGACCCAGATATTCTCTACTCACATTGACTTCCTTTCGAAGCATTAAGCCTCTGAACTTATGGATCTCTCGCCACAAGCTCTTTGCAACATAAGGTTGTGATCTTCTTCGGCCTTCGGGACTTCGGGAGCTTGTCACACTCCACACCTAGAATCCTCTGAAGTGAATTTTCCTAAATTCTCAGATATTTTGACACGTATCTCTTGGAAGCCAACGACTTGGATCTACTTCAACCTTCATGTCTTCGGTGATTTCTTTTTCTCCTTGTCCACAAAACTTCCGAAGTAATTTCACTCCAAAGTTGTGGATATTACGCCACCTGTCCCTCTAGATGATGGACGATCCATGGCCTCTTCGGGACTTTGATGAATCCTCGCTCCTTTGTGCACACATATATTTAAAACTTGTGCACTTCACCTAGATCCGATGATTTGCAATGATCCTGCTCCCTCTTGGACTAATCTTAGCCGATAAATCATGAAGCCTTCAGAGCTTCACTCCCTTTGAATATTTATCCTGGCTATTTCTCTTGAGATTTATCTCAATATTCCACAATTAAGCGTGGGTTCTATAACCATACTACTAGGATAACTCAACCGCAAAGTGTCTTCCCATGAGGGATTTCACCATAAGGGGGCCATTTTGGATTTCATCCATTTGTACAACCATGACAAGACAATAATGAGTCATATTTACATCCATCCAACTACAAATCATTGATCCATATTCATCTATGCGTACAACTATGACTCCTCTTGACATCAATCCATTGACATCAAGGTCAATACATGATCCATCAATCAAGGTCAATACATGATCCATCAATCACTACATCAATATACTATGACAAGACATTGTTCCTTTGACATCAATCCTTTAGCATCAATGACAACATGATCCAACAACAATACTCTTCCTCCATATTTATGTTACACTCTTCACATAAAATTCTAAGTGTTTTAAACTTAGATAGGTAGTCTTCAATGCAAGAAAAATCATTTGGACTTAAATTCAATATCTAATTTTCTAATTGATGTGCTCGAATAATATTGTGTTTACCAAACATAGATTCATGATTTTCCCAAACTTCATTGAGGTCATCAATTTATTGAAGGTGGAACCTTAAATCAGGAGAGATGGGTATTCTAATTAGTCCACATGCTTCGTCATTCCTATTATCCCATTTGACTTTATTTTCATCATCAGTGGATTCTTTTTCCTTTCCCAAAGTAATATGGTACATGCCTTTACTTCTTAATAAATAGTCCATATGGGATTTCCATTGGAAGTAGTTGGTGTTGGTAAGAAAAATATCACTGGAAGAATCCATATTAAATATGCAGATAATATGGATTTAAAAACTAAAACTGATGATTTGGATGAAAAGATCTTGAAAAATTATGCGGTTTAAAAAAAATGACACTGAAAATGGACTTTGAATGTGAAAGTATGCCCTTTTGAAAAAAAACATAAACAGTAACCAAAGAGCCACATGGAAAATAGAAGTTGGTCCACGTGGTGATAGCCCTCCAAATAACCTCACTTTTACGAATAAGTTTCTTTATGAAGTGACCCACTTTTATAAAAAGAAGTGGGGATCACTTTTAAAATGAACTTACTTTATAAAAGAAAGTTGCATGCAAAATAAATAACTTTAAAATAAAATATTAAAGCTACTTATAGTGATTCACTTTTATACTTGAAGTGAAATACACTTTACAATGGATGCACAAACTTTTTCAAAAAAAGTAACAAAAAAAGAGACTTGAACTCAAGACCTCTTACTTAATAAGGCAATTTTTAACCAAGTGAGCTAGAAAAACATATTGTATTGTTTAGGAGTATTGTTGTTGATGATGATGAAGACGACTTTGGAGAACATGTTTAAGATGGCCTTGGAGAGCATGCTAAAAAAAACTTTTTTCATACAAGAAAATCATTTTGCTTCTCGATGATAACAAGGGTTGTATCTAAGTTAGCTTACCTGAAAATGCACCCTTTATGATATGTTTCTGATTTGCTGAGATCACGGGGAACAGGGAAAAGATCATATGCAAATCCAAAGGAGTAGAAACCTAGAAACAAAAAAAATAAAACTGAAATAAAACTGAAATAATACTCTGTAAAAAATTTAAAAAGGGCGTATTTAGAATTTATACCTCTGGATCTGATTGAAATAGTTGTATCTTGGGAAAAAGGAAAACTTTTCAAGTGAAATGAAAATAAATTCTAATTGGAAATATCCCTCTAGACACAATGGAACAATCCTCTCAACCCAGAAATCAAGTGCATCTGAAGAAGAAATCAATGAAATTTAGGAACTACTTGCACCCATAAAAAGAAGGAGAATAAAGTGGACCACACAAGTCATTGTAAACAAGATGCAAAGGGGTTGAGGCATGCCAAGAGGAACATTTGTCAAAATTGTCCCGATGATGTGCACTGAGAACACAACCAACACAAAAACCATCTCTGCAATAAACAATAGGAAGACCAGTCAACATATGTTGATTACATAGTTGTTGCAATGAATGATAGTTTAGATTACCAAACTGCTCATGCCAAAGTTTTCTCAATTCATCACTATGAGGAATAAAAATTGGTGGAAAAGATGATGAACCAAAGTTGTCAAACTTGTACAACCTAGTAATATCATCAGCAATTATAGTTGTGAATACATGCATATGATCTTTTAAATCCTTAATTACAACTTGGTGAGGTGAAAACTCTATGGTTTTCCCTTCACCTGAATGAGTGATCTGATACACTGATAGAAGGTTGCACAAAAGACTTGGATCAGATCATCATTGAAATGACCATTATCTACCTAAACTGTTATAGACCCTACAACACTAAAAGATATATCCTCACCAACAAATATTCTATTGGTGTTACATTCATTAAGAGTAGAAAACATGGATTTATCCTTATCCATGTGATAAGGTGCTCTAGAATCAATAAACCACTCATCATAAGAAGAAGAGGAAGTTGTATTGAAGGGGAAACCAGAAGAATAAAGTGCATGCCTGTGAGAATAACAAGAAGAAGAAGAAGAAGAATCAATATTGTTGTTGTGATAATTCATTGTTGCTTCTAAGTCTTACATATTTTTAAAACATTTAGACTCCACATGACCATCTTTCCCACAAAATTTGCAATGTTTGTCAATATTCTTAGTTTTATATTTTACTCCTTTGTCACCATTAGGAGCGGAAGTTGGAAGAGAACGTTTAGGACCCCTTTTTTGCTTGTTTTTGTGGCGGGGATGTTGCTTCTTGTATTTATCTTTTTGTTGGGCCACTAAGGATTTGTTGGATGAACCTATAGTCCTAATCAATCCAATTTTCACAAGCTTATATTTCTCTCGAATCGGAGCATCACAAAAAGACTCAAGAGATCATTTTTTATGAGAACTCCCTAGAGTTTCTATAGTGGCATGAAATGTAGATACAAAAAAAAAATATGCACTACCAAGCTTAGAAAGAATAGCATATGTGCATCGATCTTCCTTCAGATCTAGTTGGAACTCTATAAATAAAAGTCTAAGTATTTTGAACTTACATAAGAAATATTCAATGCAAGGAAAATCACTTGGAATTAAATTTATTAACTGATTTTGGAACTAGTGGGCTCAAATAATATTGTGTTTACCAAACAAGGATTCAAACTTTTCCCAAGATTTATCTAGGCTATCAATTCCTTGGAACTGAAACCTTAAATCAAGAGAGATGGACATTTTTATTAGTCCACGTGATTCATCATTCATACTATCCCATTTGACATATTTTTCATCATAATTGGGTTCTTGTTCTTTTCCTAAGGTAATCTAGTACAATCCTTTACTTCTTAATACATCCTCTATATGGGATTTCCAAGAGAAGTAGTTATTACTAGTAAGCAAAATATCATTGGGAGAGGCCATATTAAAATATGAAAATAATATGGATTTAAAGGCTGAAATTGATGGTATGGAATGAAAAGGTCATGAAAAAATAGGTTGTTTAAAAAAAAGGCATTGAAAACAGACTTTGGATGTGAAAATTAGGACATTTTGAAAAACGGCATAAACGGTAACCAAAGAGCCACATGGAAAGTAGAAGTTGGTTCATGTGGTGATACTCCTCCTTCTAGTAGCCTCACTTTTACAAATAATTTTCTTGTGAAGTAACCCACGTTTATAGAATAAACAAAAATCAATTTTACAATGAAGTTACATTGTAATTTAAAGTTGCATGCAAAAAGTAACTAAAAAAGAAATATTGAATCTACTTTATAGTGATTCAATTTTATAATTTAAGTGAAATACACTTTACAATTAATGTATGAATTTTTTCAAAAAGTAACAAAAAAAAGACTTGAACTCAAGATCTCTTACTAAATAAGACAACTTTTAACCAAGTGAGCTAGTACAAAACACATTATAATCTCAAGGAGGATTGGGGGTGTTGTTGTTGTTGTTGAAGATGGCCTTGTAGTGTGTGCTCGATAATTATTTTTTCCATGCATTCACACACAAAAAAATAATTCTCTTCTCTTCCCTATGTTTTTTCTTTACCGAGATTGCATAGAGTGCATGGAAAAGAGAATAAACAGATAGGAAAACCCTTTCCCGTCTATTTCTGATTTGTTGAGATCGCAAAAAGAGTAGGTAAAATAGCACATGTAGATTGAAAAGAGTAGAAACCCAGGGATAAAAAACCGAAAACCGAAATATTATCTCTGTAAAAGTTTAAAAGGGCGTATTCAAGGTTTATATCTATGAATTTGACTGAAATGGTCGTATATTGGGAAAACATAAATATTTTCAAGTGAAATGAAAATCATTTCTAGATCAAGCAAATTTTGTAGACGTAATGGAATGGTCCTCTTAGCCCATAAATTTATGGAAATAGAAAAAATCAGAGATGTGGAAACACGACTTCAAGATATTTATTTACAATGAGAGTGAGTCTTCAAATGCACTCTGATACCATGTTCGACAACACATGTATTCCAATAGAGGATAAAAACTTTAGTAACTACTCACACAACCAGATCAAAGATCAACAGACCAATTTTATTACATGGTAAAACCCATTTAAGGAAAGATCCATGGCCCCAACCAACATGGCCACTTAGAGCAGTTTATCAATTCAAAATAAAATATGTTACAAAGAGTTTTGTTGGCCCTTGACCAAGTTTTGGGAGATCCTTGGTCAAGTTTGACCTATTTTGGAACTTCGACAACTTGTCTAAGGCAGAGAGCAAGATGAAGCAGAGATCGTGGGATCTCAACCCCTTTTTGGGTCCTTTTTGGGATATGGGAATATGTAATGGGATTGGAATGCCGACCCATGGGTTTACCCATGTTTAGGCCTATTTTGTATGTATAAATAGATTCTTAGGATAGATAGAAGGAAGGGTGGTGCATCTATGTGATGTGAATGTATGCTAAGTGAAAGTAGATTATGTAAGTTTTTTGTGCATGACTGTGTGAGACTTGTAGAGCTAAGTGCAAGTCATTGTAGCAAGATTGTGGAAGGCTTAGTGTTGGAACGTAAGGAAGAAGGATCTAGCGAGCTGCACAAATCTTATGTCATGTGCGGAGTAAGGGTTTTGAGGCTCTGTGCTTGTAACCGATTGATTGAAGACAATAAATAAGAAGAGTTGGTGGATGTATCCCCAGGGTGGGGGTGAACTACGTAAATATTGTGTTGATGTGCTTTGTGCTTGTCTTAATGTGTTATGACTCTCTTGCTAAGCGCTTTGATAGAGATAGATAAATTTGTTCATGCTTTGTGCTAATGATGTGTAAGAATGTGCTTAGTGATTTCTTCTTCTAAGATCTAATCCATATGTTTGTGCTAAGTTCGTAATGACATTAGATCAGTGTGAATTGTGATGCTCTGTTCTATCTGCAAAGTAGTTATTGGTAGAATATTGATGAACTATTGATGCTAAGTGCTTTGTTAAGTATTATAATCACATATATGTGTCCTAGCTAAGGTTGTAGACACTTGAGTCCTGCAACCACCCCTGCCTCTACCTTGGGTGAGAATTCATATGTGTTGCAGGTGTTGTCGAAAGGGTCGGTACTTAGGGTTTTTTTGGTTCATTGTTGTAGCGTTGAACCCTGGGTATGCCCCTGTGCCAAAAAATGGTTCTGTTGTCAGGATTTGAAACTGTGATTGCTGGGAACTGAGAAAGAAAGAGCTTTGTGCAAAGATTTTTCCTGAAGTTGTGAAAGCTATGTGCATAGATCTGTCGCTCTAGTGCACAGTATTCTACTTGATTTATAAATATTTGTGATAAAATAAAGAAGCTCGGTTTGAAGAAAAGAAGTCGGATCTTAAGGAGAGAAGTAAGATCTGAAATATTTTGTGCTTTGTGCTATGAAGGAGAGAAGAAAGGTAAAAGTGAGAATTTCTAATTAAAAGAGGTAAGATCTATAAGCTCTATGCTCTGATAAAGGTAAGAATAGTGAATTTTTTTAGATCTGGAAGCTTTGTTCTCTGTAGAAGTAAGATAAGTGGAAATTTTTGTTTTTAAAGTATGGATCTAGATATGTTTGATAGGTTGTGTCCTAGCTTGAAAATTAGGGCACTAATAGATGAAAGCAGTCTTGATATGAGTAGATCTTATAATAATAGTAAAAGATATGTTATACCTATGCATAGAAAGAATGTTTGGACTAACAAATGGATGCAGGATCCTAGAAAGAATTAGTTGTAGGTTAGATCCTATGATCCTAGTGAAAAGTACAGGAGAAGTTGGGGATCATTTAAAAGAAAGAGAGGTTTAACCCTCTGTGATAGTTGCAGAAGACTAGGACATATTGCTAAGGAATGCCCTGGAAGAAGACCTAGATGTCTTTGTTGCAAAGCTATGGACCAATAAGTGTTGGATTGCCCTAGAATGATTGCTAAGATAGAAGAAATGAATCTGAATAAACAAAACCCTAAGGCATATCCAGATACTATAGCAGAATCCCAAAAGGAATCAGAGAAAGTATTGTTCTAGATGAAAGAAACCCTGAATGACCATCGACATATCAACTTATTAGTGATATTCAAAGAAAAAGAATGCATCGAAGCAAGAATAGGAAAATTCGACATTAACTGTGTTCTGGATGAAGAAACACGGGTGAATATAATGACAAAAAGAACTTGGGAAGCCATAAGGAATCTTTCTATGAATCCTTCATTAGGAGGAATAAGACTATTCAGAGGAAAGATGATAAACCTATGTGGGAGGCTCGCTCACATACCTATGAACGTTAATGGAACTTTGACAGAAGAAGATTTTGAGATTATTAAATTTATTGAAGACAACGCCCCATTTACCATGTTACTAGCCAGCCCTTGGATTGAAAGAGACTAGGATAAAAGGAAAGAAGAAGAAGCAGTGTTAGAAAAACATAAGCAGGATTTAAAATAATTCATGACTAGAAGGATCGCACACTTGATTGCAAAAAAGGAGAATAGATCGAAGTTATTTAACACTAGAGATCCAAATGTCGAAGCTGCAAGAACATTAGAAGACCAACAGAAGACTAAAGTACTTATTTTAGACAAAGAAGAGGTACTACCCCTGAATCCTAGGAAAGAATTTCAACAACACGAAGTAACTATGTTAAGAGAAGATAAGAATCAGAATGGAAAAAGGCATATTGAGATGAAGCTCAATCGAAAGAAGGCTAGAAATCAAAGTAAGAAGAGGGCTAAGATTGAAAAGTTACAGAAATTCCTAGAGGGAACTTCACCGAAGGAAAATTTGCAAAATTAGATCTTTGTCAGGATATCAGAAAAACGACACATGGCACTTCGCCATGGCAAAGAAATATAGCCATTGGGGAATGTTATAACCGTTAGATCAATGCTGTGAACGGATAGAAAACTGTTTATGGCCAACCATATCACCATATGACCGTTGAGATTGCACTATAATGGACAAAACCTAGCTAATGAAGACCTCATACCCATTGTAAATGACCCGATGTCGAGTTACCTATTTATCCCACCATGCCACATACTGAGAACACTTTTGCCAATTGAGAATTAGAGCCCACAGAATGCGTTGAGTTTATACCATGATCATCATGCTTCTTCTCTCTCTCTCATTACTATGTCTAGGATACCCCTCCCGAACCTGAGATTATTAACCCCGAGCGTGTATGTCAGACAAGTTGAGCACTGCAGAAAGAGTTGTTGATGTAAATTCTAACCTTGTACAATATCTACTGCAAACTGATATTCAGAAAAGAACAGAAAAGATACAATGGAAAATACAAACATTACACAGATATTTTTCACCTGGAAACCCAA
>JZKD02S1900500.1:410950-424577 GCA_000966675.3 Picea glauca
TATATATACCAAGGAGACATTTTCATTTTGAATCATCTTGTACTTGAACATTTAAGTGGGGTAAAAGGAGGTTTCCCCCTCGAAGAGGCTTATTATTTGAAATTATCTCTTTTTCCAGGCATTGAGTACTTTTTCTGAGTTTTTTCTATGATATATTTATATTTGGGTCTTAACATTATCTATGGTTAAACTGTTGCATAATAGTGGATCCGACATTGATAAATCATATCACCGGGCTTAGTATGCAAGGACCCGACCCATAGAATTTCTATTCTGGAAAATCCATAGACCACACTCTCTCTCAAAGGATCAAGGACACTTACGGCGATGTCGAGAAGGGAACGAAAGGCTAAAAGGTAGCTTCTATCCGGAGTGGTGCAGTGCACCTCTCCCGTCAATTGATTGCAGGGAAATTAGTACGCAAGAACCAACCCACCCAAGTGACTGGTTTTGTAGTCGACCTCGCACGGAAGTGCGCAGAGGGCCTACACATGAATTGGGTGAAGTACCTGGTAAACCAATTAGAACTTGTCTGCAGAGAATCCCAAGATCAAGGGTACGAATTCCAATTTAGTTGGCTATTGATCATGATCGCTTTCATCGCCTGGAAGATGCTGGAAGGTGCGACCTTCTTGAACATTGATCCCTTTGAACCATTGGCTGTGAATTTCATCACATTGTGGTATTCAAGTGACATGAATAAACAATGGCAGTCCAATGTTGTATTTCACGCATACTACAACCAGTTGAAGGTAGTTATACAGTCTGAGCCTTACATGATGCCAAATACTTTACACAGGTTTAGGCCTTTGATGAAGTTCAACATGGACCGCCATTTCATTTACATAACAGCGCACGCTGATGAGCATAAGAAGCAACTTCAGTCCTATTACAAGCTAATGGGGAAGGACTTGGAGGAGATCACCAAGGACTGGTCGGCGGACCTCCTCATTCCAGCAAACCCTGCGTAGATATCTGATATAGACAGTCCAAAAACTGCGTCGAATACACCCGGACCTAGAAAGATAAAGAATACAGAAGAGGTCCATGATTTAGACAACACATCCATGAAGACCTCTTCCATATCACCCGAGCAGGGGGGTGATGGTGCAGAGTTGAATTACACAGAGGTCGAGTAGCATCATGGTGATGAGGTTGATCCCCTGAAAAAGAGCAAAAGTTCACCTCCAAAACCTTCCTCCCGAAAGAAATCGAAGGCCACTATGACGAAGATGCAGCCTGTACTCAACTTTGATGACTTCAACTTCCTTGTAGCAGCCATGAATGATGCTTTGCTGGAGATAGAAGAGAAGCAAGAATCAAAGAAAGAGGAGTTGTATGATCGAATCATTATTGAACTCTGAGGAGTACACCAAGCCCTACAATCCAGCCAAGCAGTCTTCACTGTGTCGGGAGAGCTAGAAGTTGGAGATAAGCTAGCTCAACTCCACCGAATAGTCAATACAGTTGAATCTCATCTTTGACGAGTGCAAGAGGAAACAACGCAAGCCGCCCAGACTTTGGTACAAGTATAGGGAGTACTTGTATAACAGTGTCGAGCTATCAAACAGGAAAAGAGCACTCTCCAAGTGAAGTTCGATGAAGAAAAGGCACAGCTGCAACAAGCCAAGGAACAGTTGCTCATCGAGCAACTCGAAGTGAAGGAAACAGGAAACAAAGCACTTTGCTCTGTGAATGTCATAGAAGTAAAGACAGAGGATCAAGTCATGAAGCAATTAGCACAACTTGAAGAAGTGATCCAGCAGCTCCAATAGCGCATAGCAGATTTAGAGTTGCGCACTGTGCCTGAGACCCCACAGGAGGTAAGAGACCAGTGAGAAGCCACTGCCCGCAGCGCAATTGATAGACTGAAGGCCCTTACCTTATAATGCAAGCAATTAGTTGATCACAGTGCCCAGAAATATGAGAAAATTACCGAAAACCCAGAGTTGCAGGCACTGGAGTCGCAAATCCATGAAGCAAAGAAGCACGCAGAAACACTACAGGCACAGGTAATGTCTCTATCAACTATGGAGAGAATGAAGAGATCTCAAGAGCAGTGAACCACCCAGCAACAAATCCATAATATCCAGAGCAGATTTATGGAGATAACTCAGAAACCAACCGGTGCAAGATAAGGCCTATCAGTTGTTTACAGAGGTGGAAGGACAGGGAGCAGAACTGGAGCAGGTTAGCATCGTGGAAGAACAGCGCCTGGAAGGACCTCTGAATGATGCTGTCATTCAAGAATTTGTTGAAAAAGAACGCATAGCACAACAATAATTCGAAGTAGTTTGAGCCCAGCTCGAAGTGTTAGAATCAGAACTTCCTACATCAGAGTGACTCAGGATGAGTCACAGGTGAGTGTTGGGGGGTTGTTGGCCCTTGACCAAGTTTTGGGAGATCTTTGGTCAAGTTTGACCTATTTTGGGACTTCGACAGCCTGTTGAAGGTGGAGTACAAGACGAAGAAGAGATCGTAGAATCTTGGCCCCGTTTTGGGTCCTTTTTGGGATATGGGAATACGTAACAGGATTGGGATGTCAACCCATGGGTTTATCCATGTTTAGGCCTATTTTGTACGTATAAATAGATTCTTAGTCTAGATAGAAGGAAGGGTGGTGCATCTATGTGATTTGAATGTATGCTACGTGCAAGTAGATTTTGTAAGTGTTGTGTTCATGATTGTGTGAGACTTGCAGAGCTAAGTGCAAGTCATTGTAGCAAGATTGTGGAAGGCTTAGTGTTGGAACACAAGGAAGAAGGATCTAACGAGCTGCACATATCTTCTGTCCTGTGCGGAGTAAGGGTTTTGAGGCTCTGTGCTTGTAACTGATTGACTAAAGACAATAAAGAAGAAGAGTTGGTGGACGTAGCCCCAGGGTGGGGGTGAACCACGTAAATATCGTGTTGATATGATTTGTGTTTGTCTTAATGTGTTATGACTCTCTTGCTAAGTGCTTTGATAGAGATAGATAAATATGTTCATGCTTTGTGCTAATGATGTGTTAGAATGTTAGATCTAACTTCTATGAATTTGATTAGTGCTTGCTTATGCTAAGATCTTATCCATCTATTTGTGCTAATTGTTTAATGACATTAGATCACTGCGAATTGTGATGCTATGTTCTATCTGCCCAGTAGTTATTGGTTGAATATTGATGAACTATTGATGCTAAGTGCTTTGTTAAGTATTATAATCGCAGATTTGTGTCCCAACTAAGGTTGCAGACACTTGAGTGTTGCAACCACCCATGCCTCTACCTTGGGTGAGACTTCATCTTCTTCGTAGGTGTTGTTGAAAGGGTCAGTAGTTACGGTTTTGTTGGTGCACTATTGTAGCATTGAACCCTGGGTCTTTCCCTGTGCCAACAAGTTTCTCACAATTGATATTCAAAACATGCCTCTCCATGCTCTCTAAATAGAGATCATGGACCAATCAGGTGTTATGCCACAAAACAATGTAGTCGTTGATATCAAAGAGAATATGAGTTGTCAGATCACTCTATTTTGAGAGCATACCGTGACCATTGGATTACAAGTGCATACTAATGCATACTAAAGAAACACACTTTAACATAGTGACACACTAAACCAAGTTGATCTTAACTAACTCCTAAATGTCTAAATATCCTAACAATCTGCAAACTTGTAATAGCTTAAAAAACTACATCTAAAACTAGGGGTGACACTGATACCAAACTTGGCTTGGTTCTAGGCCACTTAATTAAGGTCAGATTGACAATTGATCTATTGAACTTCATTGCATCAAAGGTGAAAATATGTACTTATGAAGGATTGAATCCAAATTGAATATTAACTTGGTGAATGTGTTATTAATCTCAAAATCGATTACTTAATTCATTTAATGATCATAATTGTGGAAATAAAACATGCATGAGACAATATGAAACAAGAGATCATTGATTTGTTAATGGTGTTCACCAGAACCTTCTGGATATGTCTCCATATCCACTTGGAATATGAATCACTTTATTGTCCTTCCCAAAGGGCTAATACCTTCTCACAAAATGTGGCACATGCTCCTTACAAAGCTAAAACTCGGAGCTGCCTTCACTTACACAAAGATAACTTAAGGCTCTCACATAAGTGAAATTTATTTAGACACCAGAAGGACTACATTGATCTCTCTCTCCACCAAGGGATGGTCCATAAAGGATTCATCCAAAGATGAAACCCAGAGTTTCCATAAGGAGTTTATATAGTTTTCCTTAACTCCATAACTATAGGAGACAAGATCCACAAATTTAGGATCTAATAACAACTCAAGGAACAAAATGAGAAATCATCTCAACCAACTCATGAGACCCTTAACTTCCAACTTGATACTAGGAAGATTTCAAACCAACTCATTAGACCCTTAACCTCCTCCTTGAGACTAGGAAACAATTTTCCCCTTAAAATTAGGAAACTAATTTGTGAGTTGGATTCTCACACTAATTTCCCATTTTTACAATTAAATGAATAATACGTGAAATTCTGAAACTCACTTCATGCATTAATGATTTTTCCAATTTGTATGAATAATACATGAGTTTCTCACTCACTTAAAGTATTAATCATTTTTACATTTTAAATAAATCATTCACGACTATTAATTATTATTTTTCACCTACCATAAATTAGTTTTTTAATGATATTCTCCATGGTGTGAAAAGTAATTATTCCTTGGGTGGATACCCTCTCAGATTACACCTCCCCACAAAAAAACACTTTTGGTCCTCCAAAATTATAGAGAGAAACTATGACTTGAATCTCTGAAAATAAGCTTCTAGGAAGATTCTTACACTCCACAATGCAATTCCTTGCCCCTTGATCTGCATAAAAATTTTGTTTGAAAGGCCAAATCCTTCTTCTCTTTCACCTTTGTACTTCAGAACGAGGATATCAACACCAACACTTCGACCAATGCAAATCTACAGTTGATTCCATGATCTACATAACAAATGTCTTTGAAAGGCCACATTGTTCTTCTCCTTCACCTTTGTACTTCGGAATGAGGATGTTGATGTCGACACTTGCACCAATGAAAAATGTAGCTGACAATACATGGATTACAATTTTTCAAAGAAGTACCATACTTGCCAATAGTTTATAAAACTCCCATGGACAAGTTTACAATGATTTCCAAAATAGGCCTAGGAAAAACAATGCCTCTCACTCAACAGTGGCTACAAGACCCATTAATATATTGACAAAACATGCCTAGGAAAAAAAATTCCTCTCATTCAACAATGGCTACAAGACCCATTAAAATGTTTCCAAAACATGCATAGGAAAAACAATGACTCTCACTCACTAGTGGCTACAAGACCCATTACAATGTTGCCAACAAGGCTTACAAGGTTTAGGCATAGAACGAAATGCCTCTCACTCTCATCATTACTTCCAAGATTAGCTAATTACAACCTTTTACATCATTAACATTAAGGAAAATACCCCTAAATGTGCACTAGTGGTAAAATCTATGGTTATTAAACGTCCATTACAAATATGTGCAATATAATAAATAAGGCAAATGCCATCATCATCACACTCGTCTTGCAATTCTGAGAAATTTTTCTATAAACATGACTAATTTTTGTCGAAGTGTCAAAATGGCCTCTTACCGCACTATCTTGGTTTGTGTGTAAGGCTCAAACAAAGACTTTCTTGCAATAATTCAGATCTTGTTGCCTCGCTGCAACACTCAAAGATCACCATAATCTGCAACATACATTCATCCTCTTGATATTTTCTAAAAGAAGGAAAAAAACCATAAATGCATAAAACTTACATTGGTTTTCATGCCAAGGTGCTCAACCGTCTCTTCAAATCTCAACATAGACAACACCAACAGGTCCATCTCATCATTCTGCAAATTTTTACTGTAAATTCGACCACCTTCCGCGAGTTACATCTCTGCCTCAAATTTCATGCCAAGAATTAATGGAAAAATTGGGCTTCTTCCATGACCCCAAAAATATGTTTCTCATATCCAAATTATGAATGCACCAATGCATTCATGGTGAAAATTTGTGAAAAAATGACAATGCTTTCATCCAATTATGTCACTATGACTTATGGACCCCCTCGGATCTATGCCTCATAAAGTGTGCCACATAGGGCCATACCACCTACAATTAATGCACTTGCAACCTCTAAAAATGTGTCTATGTACAACCTCGGTTTTCACACTATATTGGTCTATGTGCCAGGGGAACTGTGCCTCCTAGTTCCTGCGCATTGCTATCCAGATCTTATCAGATGGAAAGGTTTAAGTAAATTTTAATGGGCAAAGAAACCAACAACCATGGTTTGGTATTTTGGTAATGGAGGCTAATATTAGGAGGGAGGTCCCAGGGTTAAACCCACGGGCCTCCCCTTTGGGTTTTGTTACAACCGTTTCAATATATATATATATATAATTGGCATCCAATTTTTGTATTAACTGCCGCCAAATTTGGTTGATTTCCTATACATTTAATATATAGTTAAAACTCTGCCAATTCCTTCATAACTTTGGGGTTTGACTAGTTGTTGGTTAGTCGTCCACTGGTCCAGCCGTCGGGTATGGGGATGACCGGTCTGGTGGGTGGCCATAATTTTTTTTTTGAATTTCGGCCTTTAGCCCTCATTGGGTATTTTTGGGTTGCCACATGGAAGCCTATGATTGGAACACGTGGCACCCAATCACCCACACAATCAGAATTCCAGTCAACCACCACGTAGAATGTTGTATGGTCCACATCATTTCACATTCATCACACGGTCATCAACCATGTCAGCTCCACATCATGTTGATGTCATCCTTCATACTGCCACATCAATGCCTATTCAGCGTGCCACATCATGTTGATTTCATCCTCTGTACTTCCATGTTAGCACCCATTCAATGTACCACATTATGGTACAATTTGCCATGTCATTGGCCCAGTCAGCATCATACTTCCACGTCAGCCCATATGACCTGCCACGTCACTATTGCATCAACATTCGTACTGCCAACTATACCTACCACGTCAGTTGTACAACCTTCCACATAATTCATATGGATGACATGTGGAAACCTCTCATGCTACCACGTCATGATGTTGATGTCAACACTATACAGACTTCACTAATTTCATTTATTTGCTGAAAACTTAGGATGGCCATAAGTTTCGCATCCGGACTTAGTTTGAGGTGTCATTTGCGTCGTTGGAAAGCTCTCGTCGAGATCTTTAACTTGGTGTTATTTTCTTCGAATTCTGGGAAATTTTACTTTTGGCCATTTTTCCCTTGACTGAGGAGGATCCAACCTTCAACTACATAGACTCTAGTATGGGCTTCTTTCTTGGTGTACCACGGAGCTCGGGGTGAAGCTTCCAACATTTTCTACTCCAGTGACCACTCATTTGGGAGTGAGTGCAATAGTTGTGTGTGTTAATGTTTAATCCATTATTATAGATGTTTGCATTTCATTAGATAGCAATAGCATAATCCAAGATCACTGAGAAATATACAATCACAAGAGACACAACATTTATCCTGGGAAACCCTCTAGGGGAAGAAAACCCAGCAAAATTTCCTTAATATAGATAGCCAATACAATGCCAAGAGATCTCTATGCTAAAACAGAAAGTCCTCTCCAAGATATGTGCCACTCTCTCTCTCCTTTGCCGGTAACAGATCAGAACTTGTCTCTCAAACTGAGCAAGTGAGTTATATCCAAGTGAGGCGCTAGCTTCCTTTATTTATACAAGTCTGGCATGTGTGAAGTGTCTCTTCACTGGCAGGGCCGACTTCTCCAACTGGGTGGGTAAACCCACCTTTATTATATCTCTGGGTCTCCTTATTAACTGTTGGGGCCGACTTCTTATTCTGCCTATTATAATTGTCTATCGACCAATCCGCAAAAGGGGATTTGGTCCTATTACAGTAACCGACATGATCAATCCACAATGGGGATTGATCCTATGATTAATATGTCAATAATAATAAGAATACTCTTTACAGTTACAATATTTCAACACTCACCCTTAACAAGAAGGGTATTCTTCAGCAGCATCATGCGAGAGAAAGAGGACAGTATCATCAACAACATCAAATGGGAGCATAGCATCATCAATATCATCTTGGCTGGCATATCTATAAATCATTCGAAGTTTTCTTCATCAGCAACATCATCATTCTCAAAGGAATTCCATCATCATCTGCATCAATATGTATTAGTATAAAAACTGATACATCATCATCATCACAGCACAAGGTTGTCTCATCATAATACAAGTTTGGCTTTACATCACAGTTGTCAAGCTGGAAGCTTAGTACTTGTCTCATCTCAATGTCTTGCTTTACATCACAGCACTCAAGTTGGAAGCAAGATACTAGACTGGATTTACGTCACAACTATCAAGCTGGAAGCATAGTACTAGTCTCATCTCATCATATTTCTTTACATCACAACACTCAAGATGGAAGCAAGATACTCGTCCTTCTTTATGTCACAACCATCTAGTTAGAAGTAGGATACTAGAATGGCTTTATGTCACAACTATCCCGCTGGAATCTCAGTGCTAGTCTCTTTATATCATCTTGCTTTACGTCACAACCATCAGGTCGGAAGCAAGGTACACATCCTGCTTGATGTCACAACCATCAGGTTGGAAGCAGGGAACTAGACTTTCTTTATGTCGCAGCTATACAGTTGGAAGCATAGTAGTAGTCACACATCATATTGCCTTATGTCGCAACCATCAGGTCGAAAGGAAGGAACATATCATCTTTCTTTACATCTGAAAATTAGGTCAGAAGCAAGGAACATCTCATCTTTCTTTACGTCTAACAACTTGGTCAAAAGCAAGGAACATCTCATCTTGCTTTATGTATGACAACTCGGTCAGAAGAAAGGAACATCTCATCTTACTTTACGTCTGACAACTCAGTCAGAAGAAAGAAAAATCTCATCTTTCTTTACATCTGACAACTCGGTCAAAAGCAAGGAACACATCTCATCTTGCTTTACATCTGACAACTAGGTCAGAAGCAAGGAAAACATATCATCTTGATTTACGTCTAACAACTAGGTCAGAAGCAAGGAACACATCTCATCTTGCTTTACGTCTGATAATTAGGTCAAAAGAAAGGAACACATCTAATCTTTCTTTATGTCTAACAACTCAGTCAGAAGCAAGGAACACATCTCATCTTTCTTTACGTCTGACAACTAGGTCAGAAGCAAGGAACATCATCTCATATTGCTTTACTTCTGACAACTGGGTCAGAAGAAAGGAACATCATCTCATCTTTCTTTACGTTTGACAACTGGGTCAGAAGCAAGATGCACTTCCTACTTTACGTCATAACCACAAGGTCAGAAGTAGGGAATATCTCACCATAGCAACTACTCCCCCTTTCGAGGAAGGTCCTTTCGGACAATGCCAAGCTTATCTCGGAAGTACTCAAACTTCACACGAGATAGGGGCTTGGTCAACACGTCAGCAACCTGTTCATCCATGCTAATGTATTGGAGCTTCAAGGCTTCTCTCTATACCATGTCGTGGATGTAATGATAGTAGATCTCTATGTGCTTCGATCTGTCATGGAATATAGGAGTCTCTGTCATCTTTATGTAGCTCTGGTTGTCACATAGAATCACGGTTTCTCTCATCTCCAAGTCAAATAGGACGATCAACAACTTTTGAAGCCATATATCTTCGCAGCTAGAAGAACATGCAGCAATGTATTATGCTTCTGTTCTGCTGAGAGAAATGTTAGATTGCTTCCTACTCTGCCACGAGATCATAGCTGATCCCAAACTGAAACAACATCCTGAAGTGCTTTTCCTGTCAGAAACACTTCCTGCCCAATATACATCAGTATATCCACTCAATGTGAAATTATGTTCTCCATCATAGCTGAGACCATAATCTATTGTACCTTTAAGGTACCTCATCACATGTTCTGCATCCACTAGGTGAACATGTCTGGGTTCTACTAGAAACGGACTTAAGGTGTTCATGGAAAAACAAATGTCTGGTCTGGTGTTCGTCAGGTACATCAACAATCCAATAATTTGTCTGTACAGTGTGGCATCAATCAAATTTGACAAAGTATTGACCAACAACTTCAGCTTGGCTTCCATGGGTGTATTCATGGGATTGCATTCCAGCATGTTGAATCTCTTCGAGATTTCGACCGTATACTTCCCTTGGTTAAGGAAGATCTTCTTAGGACTCTGTCATACCTCAAAACCTAAGAAATAATGCATTAGGCCAAGGTATTTCATTTCAAATTCCGAGGAAAGTCTCTTTTTACATTCAGCGATGAGCTTTTCTTCTCCAGTTAAGAATAAGTCATCCACATATAGCAGTAAGATTACTGGCTCATTATTCATAATTTTGAAGTAGATATTTGAGTCTGCTTTACTCTTGGTAAAGCCTAAGCTCATCAAGAAACTGTCTATACGTCCATACCAAGCTCTAGGAGCTTGCTTCAATCCGCATAAGGATTTCTTCAATCTGCAGACATGAGACTTCCTGTCTTCTACCTCAAATCCTTGAGGTTGCTCTATATACACTTCCTCTTCGATGACACCATTTAGGAAAGCTATCTTCACGTCCATCTAGTGCAACTTCCACTTCATCTTAGCTGCAAGAGATATGATGGTCCTGATCGAAGTGTCTCTGGCCACAGGAGTGAATGTCTCTTCATAGTCAATGCCTTCCTTCTGGGAAAATCCACGAGTGATAAATCTTTCTTTATACTTCTCAATAATTCCATCACCAGCATGTTTTATTTTGAAGAGCCATCTGTAGGATACTCCATCTTTATTCTTCGGTCTAGGAACTATTTCCCATATTTCGTTCTTCATTATGGATTGGTATTCCTCTGTCACGACATTTGCACATTCTTTTCTCTAAATGGCTTCTTCAAAGAAGGTAGGCTCCTCTTCTAGGAGATTTCACATCAAAGCCATATAACTAAAGAATGGCTTTGGTCTTTTCGCCTGTCTCGTGGTTCCTTGAGGAACACCGTACTTCTATCCATATTGAATAAGCTCTCTAGCCTAGGTTGGCTTTCTTTTATGGAGGATCATCATATGAGGAGGTTCTTGTACTTCTACTATATCATGGTCTTCTAGAAGTTCCTCATCAGGGGAAGTTACAACTTCCCTCTCCGGTTCTGCAGCTTTGGGAACCTCTCTCATTGCAGTATGGGGATTACGAGTTCCTCTTCACATACCTCTTCAAGATGGAATATTTTAGATTTCTTGAGCGTTGCATCTTCATCAAAGGTCACATCGCTACTGATCGCAATGTGATGTTGACCTGGTATATAGATTCTGAAGGCCTTGGAGACCTCACAGTATCCCACAAATATTCCATTCTTTCCTGAAGGGTCCAACTTGTTTCTCTTTTCTTTAGGTACATGAATAAACACTGGATAGCCAAATATTTTAAGATAACTTTCCTCTAGCTTCTTTCCGGTGAACATCTCTTCCAGTGTCTTGATCCCAAGTGCACTATGGGATAGTCGGTTCTACACATAAACAACTGCCATTGCTACTTCTGCCCATAAGCACATAGGAAGATCTTGATCATGGATCATAGTCTTCACAACTTCTAGTATGGTTTTGTTCTTTCGTTCAGCTACACCATTTTGTTGAGGATTATAGGGAGTAGAGAGTTCCCTCTAGGTCCCAACATCTTTGCAGAAGTTCACAAACTCTTTTGAGGTATATTCTCCTCCATTATCTGACCTGAGTATCTTAATCTTCTTTTCAGAAAGGTTCTCTATCAAGGCTTTGAATTCCTTGAACTTGTTGAACACTTCAAATATATTCAGGTCTTACGAGCATAATCATCAATGAATGATACATAATATACATACCCACTAATGGAGGACGATGGCATTGGGCCACATACATCTGAATGAATGAGTTCTAGGACTCCTTCTACCTTGCTGTCCCTCTTCGAAAACGGGTTCTTAATGTTCTTCCCTTGTGCATGCCTTCATGGTCACCTTTGAGTTCTGGTAAACTTGTGATCACTTTGCATATGTATGGTAGCACCTTGTAGTTGAAGTGAGCTAATCTTCTATGCCAAGATTCTTCAATGGGATGGGTCATGGTAGCTTCTGAATGACCCTTTAGCTTATGTGAGCCACCTTCTTCTTTTCTAATGATGGTTTCTTCATTTATGGTCTCTCCTTTATCACATTTCCTTCTGCAACCTTCGCTGTAGCTTCCTCATGTGACCTGGAGCAAGGTCAACAAAACAACAAGCAAGAATAATATCCTTCTGATAATATAAATCAATAGCACGAACAATCATCATAGTATCTCCTTTAGAGTTATCACTTATAATTTATCTGAAGCAAAGATTAAAGGTAAGGAATACAATATGAAGTGAGGTCAACACTCTCATAGTGTTGTGACCAAGCATTCTTCCATGGCAACCTGGAACTAACACACGAGGTTTCTCCTAGAGGAGGTGCTAGTTGTATCAGGCAAAGTATTTACCTCTTTATGCTCACATGCTATCAAGTATAATACTTTACGATGATTGTTATCTCAACTATAGTCATAAACTTGTCATGTATACCTTTGAATCTTATTAATCTTGATAAATCAAACCCAGAGCCTTGTCCTCAAGAATGAGTGTTTGATTTTCTTCCAGGTCTCCTTCATTCAAGTGACGAGTAATTTCTTCAACCTGTCTGTTGTACTAAGACAATACGATATCTTGACATAAGGTTAGGTTAGAGGATAAGCTTTATGATCAAATTTTGATCCTTCTAATAATTTGATCATAGCTTCAACATGCAATACTGATCAAGATAATGTTATGACAAATAAATGTGTGTCAGAATAATCACACTTGGGTTGCATCATTCCTCTGAATGTGTTGGATCTTGAGATCCTTCTGGATCTATGGCAAGACATCCCTTCTCCTACAAATACTCTTTCGGGTTTAACTATTAAACATATGTAGGTACATACCTCTGATAGCATTTGCAGGTAGTGGGTCCATCTGGTAGCAGTGGTAATCATTACCAACTCTTAAGAAAACTTCAAGGGTGATTGAAACTAGTTCTACGGCTACAACTGCAACTGGTACTGCAACTGCAACTGGTTTTGAGACTGCAACTTCAACTGCAACTTCAGGTTTTATGAGGAAACCCTAATTTTTCAAACTTCAAATTTTGAAATTTTGATCCGGGGAATAGATGCGTTAAGCTGAGGCGAGTATGTTGGTGTAGTCAGAATTTTGAAAATCCAACTTTTACCCCCTCAAATGTGATCTGTGGATTTATGGACTGGTGCTTCTGGTTTTTTGGTACTTCTGGTACTCTGGTACTTCTGGTACTTATGGTACTCTAGTTTTCTGGTTTTATGGTACTTTGTGAAACTAGGGTTTCACTTTTCGGGAGATCTAACCACTGAAAAGGTGCACTGAAGGTGCCAAAATGATCCTTGGGGGAGGGCTCACTTTTCTAGATGGTTTTGGGGATGAAAAGATTCACCAATAAAAGCCCTAATTTTCATGTACGGTAACAGTGACGTTTTTCACTTGTAAAAGATGCTTCCTTCAGCTTGGCTCTGATACCATGTTAATGTTTAAGCCATTATTATAGATGTTTGC
>JZKD02S1900500.1:424627-456847 GCA_000966675.3 Picea glauca
GGGATTTGGTCCTATTACAATAACCGACATGATCAATCCACAATGGGGATTGATCCTATGAATAATATATCAATAATAATAAGAATACTCTTTGCAGTTACAATATTTCAATAGTGTGACTTCATGTTTGTCTTGCTTTCACTGTAAAGAGATTTTCTCGTCTATCACTTTGCAATGCTATTGATGTCCCAAGATGGTTTTGGTGATGATCTCAACTGTTTTCTTGAAGAACCCTATGCTTCTGCTTCCTTTGATCATTCTCTTTCACCATATCCCAATCTTGCTAATCGGGGTCTTCCTTCAACCTCCAGTGATTGAATAATGTATTTTCCATCAATACCAATGCCTCCTCCTTTATACCCCATATTTCTCATCCACTTCAAGCCAATGCCCTTGGTGTGCCTTTCAAAAACTCCAAAAGAGGCATCATCATTAATAAGGGAAGGAATTGAGCATGGATAATTCCTTAACTCCATTCATGTTTGTGACGCTTGGTCATCTTCCTGAAGTTTGGCCAACTACTCCTCCTGGTTGGATGAAGCTCTAGATGATGCTTCTAGGAAACCACCTTGGATACCTGTTGTCTAGAGAGAATCATTTATTATCTGACAATATGTGCAGCTATCAACATTTTCATGACAAGAACCATAATTAGTATACCTTACATGTCCACAAGTTGATCTAGTCTTGGAGGGAATTTTTGCCTCCTTTGTAGTGGAACATTCTCTAACTTGTTCCTCCACGGGCTTCTCTAACATGAGTCTCAATTTATGATTCTCATCCTCTACAACTTGTAGAATCCTTTTGAGCTTTTCATTATCTGCTTGGATGCATTGGTTGATTTCTTCAAGCTCTTTGCGCCATTCATTCTTTGATGTTTTTCCAATCTTGTCTTCAACACCTGAAAATCATGTCAATCCTTCTCTAATACCACTTGATTTGAAACCAGGGGTGACACTGATACCAAACTTGGCTTGGTTCTAGGCCACTTAATTAAGGTCATATTTACAATTGATTTATTGAACTTGATTGCATCAAAGGTGAAAATATGTACTTATGAAGGCTTGAATCCAAATTGAATATTACCTTGGTGAATTTTCTATTAATCTCATAATCCATTACTTAATGCATTTAATGATCATAATTGCAGAAAAAAGCATGCATAAGACAATATGAGACAAGAGATCACAAAGTTGTTAATGGATTTCACCAGAAACTCCAGGCTACAACTATGAATCCGCTTGGAATACGAATCTCTTTATTTTCCTTCCTAAAGAGTTGAAACCTTCTCACAAAATGTGGCACATGCTCCTTACAGGGCTGAAACCCAGAGCAACCTTGTCTTACACAAAGAGAGCTTAAGGATCTCACATAAGTGAAATTTATTTAGACACCAAAAGGACAACATTGAGCTTTCTCTCCACCAAGGGATGATCCATAAAGGATTCATCCAGAGATGAAACCTAGAGTTTTCATAAGGATTTTATATAGTTTTCCTTAACTCCATAAATCAAGGAGACAATATCCACAAATTTAGGATATAATAACAACTCAAGGAAAAAAATGAGAAAAAATTCTAACCAATTCATGAGACCCTTAACTTCCTCCTTGAGAGTAGGAAACCACTTGTGATAAAGTGAGGAAGAGTCCAAACCAATTCATGAGACTCTTAACTTCCTCTTTGTGACTAGGAAACTAATTTCCCCTTAAAATTAGGAAACTAAATTGTGAGTTGGATTCTCACACTAATTTCCCATTTTTACAACTAAATGAATAATACGTGAGATTATCAAACTCACTTCAAGCATTAATCATTTGTACAATTTACATGAATAATACATGAATTTCCTCACTTAAAGTATTAATTGTTTATACATTTTAAATAAATCATTCATGAGTATTATTTATTCTTTGTCACCTACCATCAATTGATATTTTAATGATCTTCTCCACAGTGTGCGAAGTAATGATTCCTTGTGTGAAAATTCTCTCGAATCACATCACATGTTAGATGGTCCATTGTACTATTAATAAGTACTCTTAAAACAACACCCACACAGTCCAGTTGTAGACATTTACTTCACTATACTAAAATATGAAACTTACATATCAATTCAAACTAATGTAAATTTTACGTGATAGAAATATGAAATATACATATAAAATCCAAACTAGTGTAGTTTTTTCATTGTGCATAAACACAAAAGTTCAAGGTAATCTTAAAGAGGAACTTYCAATATTAATAAMAAARTAAGATTTGTTTGGATATTATGAACATATAAGTCATTTATAATCAACAAACATTTAAGTTATTTATAATATTCAAACTAAAATTTTGAATATATTTACTTAGAACATRTTATCAACATTTAAGTTATTTATAATATTCAAAYTAAAATTTTGTTTTGTAATATGYTTTCTGACATATATTTTTAATATAGTATTGTGGTTTCAAAATCTATGTTGATATTTAAAAAATAAAATTATTTATAAACCATCATAATAGCATAAGAAAGAGTGACTAAATTATGAAAAACTACCAATCCACATATTTCCATAGGCCCAAACATTATTTAACTAAATCCCTCAACATGGATTGAATAAATTCCTCAAAGTAAAGTAGAATTCAAGTGACTGAAACATTGGATAAATAGAGTAAAATAGTTTACCATTACCTAGAAAAAAAATCCTTGAAAAAAAATGTGTAATTTTATTCATTCGAGGAGACAAAATTACATTATGTAGGTGTTGAGCACTTTTCATCTGTTTCAAACAGATGAGTTGTCCTTCTGTCATCAATAGAAATATATACAGTGTGACATAAGATACAAAATATATGTGACGAGTAGATTTGTAGAGGTCATGTGCAGGCCGATCCTATGAGTGATGTCGTACTATGCCAGAGAAAGTAGGGAGTCATTCATCCTTTGGAAAGGATTTTTTTTTTTCCAAAATTGAGCAGGATCAAAAATAGATGGATGGAATTGTATCCCAATGCTTCTATGAAGGGGTGGTGTAAAAACTCATATGTGTCTTCATCCTTTGTTTCCAAAAAGTGTCAGGACCCAAGTGGAAGAGGTAGTCCATCTTTTGAAAGAGAATCAACTAATTGATTTCATTCCCTGTATACATGTTGAAGTAAGTGTTAAGAGTGTCCAATAATCTAAATATTTCCTCTAAAAGTGGATGCAAAAAGATGTTGTGGTAAGATTTTTGTTTACGATTCCAATTGATAACATCTTTTGAATCTCCAAAAATTTCAAGACTTTGGACCCCCATTTCCCCTGCAAATTGTAGTAGTAACTTTATGGCCAAGAGTTCATAAAAATTGTTTTTTCCTGGTCCCATTCTTATTTTTATTTTGAAGAAGTGTCCTTTGGAGAGGTAAAGGGATGCACCTCCTCCACAGATTTTATTTTGTGAGGCTTCGTCAAAAAAATACCAAGGATTTGAATGGTCAATGGGAGGGGGGTGAGGAGTGA
Organism: Picea glauca; assembly: GCA_000966675.3. Taxonomy (NCBI): domain Eukaryota; kingdom Viridiplantae; phylum Streptophyta; class Pinopsida; order Pinales; family Pinaceae; genus Picea; species Picea glauca. The sequence continues at coordinate 428,110 of JZKD02S1900500.1, forward strand.
AAGGGAGGGGAACATTATTCCTAAGGAAAATGTGAGAGGATTACTAATCATAGTGCAACAGTGAGTTCATGAAGGGAAGGTTTGTCTTGAAATATTTCCTTGTTGTGTGCTAGCCAAATCCCCCAACATATAATAAAAGGAAGAGCTTTGATGTTTATGTGAGGCTTATGTTGAGTCCAGTGTTGTCAGGATGTTTCAACAGAAGGTCCTTCCCAAATGAGTCTTCAATTTAGATGTAAAGTTATATCTTTCCAAACTTGTTTGGTGAAAGGGCAGTGTATGAATAGGTGCGTGTTGTTTTCAATATCTCCTTTGCAAAGGGTGCACCATCCAGGTCCATTAATGCTTTGTTTTCTCTTGTTGTCCCAAGTGAGAGATTTTTATTGAGTACACACCACATGAAAATATTTTCTTTTTGTGGGAACTTCACTTTCCAAATCCCTCGCCACCACTAGGATGGCTCTCTTTTTTGGAGTGTAGACCCCACAAGGATATGTTTTCCATACAAATTCATCTTCTTCTTCTGTGATTCAAATGTGACTTGACTGGAGAGAAAAAATATACATGTTCCAAAGTTCTGAGTGTGGATCATGTAACCCGATGGTTTCTTCTTTTTCCCATTACCTATAAAATTTTACATATAATATGGATCCTTATTAAAATTTCAAATTGGAAACTATAATGTTTGATTAAGAGCGATATGTGTTAAACACAGAATTATCAAGTTGTTGGATGAATCAATATGGAAAGAAAGGGGTAATTTGTATAATCTTCAATAGTTGGGATACTTACCATGTGCTGCATCCACACACGGATTGCTAAAGGAGAAAGAATTATCGCAACAAAGTTATTATCATTGTCTTAGTAAAGGAAACTTGCATGAGTGCCATGTGCCATATCCTTGAAAGTTGAGACATGGATCATGGTAGCTCCTTTCTCCACGTGGATTATATTAGATATTGAGTTGACACATCCTCATTGTATATGTGTGACAAAGGTGTTAAGATGGTGTAACAATTTGTAACTTGTTGTTCACAAGGAAGTAATGTATTAAGTCTATTGAAGGAGAAAATTTAATAATAAATGGGAATATTAATGCCATAAGCGACATTCCCTTATTTATACCTCATGACATAAGTGACATTAAATTTGTGAACATTCATCAAAGAGAGGGCTCAAACCTTCCATATCTCACATGGTGTAGTGTCTCTTTTGCTACAAAAGTCAAACATTCACTGAATATTATTATGATTCCATTCTTGGATTAACTTTATTCACAGACATTACATAATATTCACCTCAATTAGTTTTACCTACAGATTTTGTCCATTCCATTCCATCTGAAACTTGTGGAGCGAGCATGCTTTGCATCTCTTTTTTTTCCACAAGGGGACCTCCCTCACCACTAATTTGTTAGACCCATATGCTAACATGCAACCTATGTGTATTATTTTCCTCTTGAAATCCAAAGACTTAATCACATTATTTATATATGTTATTCAAACTTATAATACCCTCTCCCAATTCATAACTATGAATTCCCATTTTATAAATCTTTTGCATATATAAATAATGTATATATATGTTATGCATCCTACACATGTGCAAGAATACCCCAATCATAGATGAGGTCACAATTTTATCTCTCACACACATATGAATTTTATGTAGAAATTGGTGAAATTATTGTTAGAACATAATCCTTCACATGACAAACCACATGAAAATGGAAATAAAACACTAAATGTGAATCTAAAAATTATTTAACCATGATAATTATTATTAGAAGCATCCATAGATAGCATTGTAGATTCATCATCATACATTATTTTTATGATTTGAATCCAACTTACAAGGTGGCAGAACCTACAACTAGTTGCTTACAAGGCATTACAAGTTGTAGGTGATAAAAAGAGGATGGTGTTTACATTGTTGTAAAGTATTTTGTAATTCTATTGCATGACATTACCAAGTATAGAGACATCATTATTTGGTAACATTGCAATGAAAAGTATGTTAACACTGACTCATAATAAGTATTTCCCTTTGGGTACATCACAATTTTCTCCTTTCAAATGCAATTCCATTGCGAGAAAGCTTGATTTTGAAGAGACCTGTTGGTTAAATAAGAGGTCCAGGCCAATGCTAGAGCCATCCGACCATGGGATATTAATCGATGAACTCATCTCTTCCTTTACAACATCATAATATTTCTGCGGAAGATGAGTGATAGTCATTCTAGAGAAGTAGGTGGAATGATTATCACTCATCTACCACAAAAAGCTTATGATGTTGTGATATGAGTAATCCACACACACACACACATTTGATTTATCATGTTTCATTGCCTTAAATATTATATTATTTGAATATATTTCCATACAAACAATCTAAAGTTTCATATAGACAAAACACATTCTTATGGTGCCTTTCCAATGGATCTCAATTTGGGTGAAGAATTTGTGTCAATTCATGTTTGCACCATTACAAGACCTAATAGATATAATCTATTAAACCAAGTACAAAACAATCTTCATAGACTTGAAAACTTAGACCATAGTACCTTTTATAAAATTTATCAACATCACCCATCAAATATAACATTGGTTTATGATTAAAGAGGCCTAGGACCTAGTATAGTTGAAACTAACAAATAAAATATGAACAAGAAAGCAGTCAACAATATTGCATACAAAACCTAGTTATTTTCCCTAAAGTAATACACAAACAATGCCCAATAAAAAAATATTATTTAATGATGTTGAGAATTATTCTTAAAACCAACATGATATTATCATTCAAGTAATGTAATTCATAAATGTATTTCCTACCTTGTTCACAGTTATAATCTATTTGCATCCCATCTCCTCCATCATTAGAAACAACATCAAAAGATTGAAAGAAATACAGGAAATCAATGTTCATAATGGGAAATTACATTTCCTAGAATTCAAACTTTGTACCTTTCAACACTATGAAAGTTGTAAGATGGAATGACAATGTTCTAGAGCTTTAGTGGTGGATAAAGGTAGTATAGATTATGTTAGTGAATCCCCAACACTTCATCTATTACGCTGATGAACTACATATTGGGTGTTTGATTAATTGTATATTAGTAAATGAAGAGATAGCTTTGGGCCATCTCTATTTTATTCTTCCCATGTCTTGCCTTACTTTGAAGGCCAATTCCACCATGAAAGTTATAGGAAAAAGTAGCTCCACTAAAAAATTCCATGTATTTGGAGACTTCCTCTTCCATCCCATCCTACCATAAATGGAAAGGGATGGCTATCTAGAGAATATTTTGGAATATAAGGAGGAGTTTGTGGTGTTAAAGCTACCCGTGAACAACTTTCCAGAGTTTTCCATGGTCAAGGTGGGTCCTTGCATGAAAATTACAATACGTTTACATGTAGCACCATGGTGGATCTCTCAAGATATGTTAGGAAATCAAATTGTAGGGAGTATCCTTCAACAGGTGTTGTGGTGTAAATCTACTCAAGGTAGACAAGTTGTAGTTTTTTATTTGATATATAGACTAATCTAGTGAAACTATTCACCAAATAAATGCCTATAAATGTAATAAACAAATGTAGATATAATGAGTTGGAGATGGAATGTTATAAAAGTTTTATCATAACAACTAAATACACCAAATGGACATGCATTGTGTGATTTTTTTAGAGCGTATACTAAAACCATAAATCCTACATTGAGCTACCTTTGATTTTATCAAGGAGTCTTCTACATTTAATCAAAAATGTTTATTCAAGTTCAATTGATTCAACTACAAGTGGAGGTTAAAGATCCCCTCAATAGACCCTTGCTGAGGGATTTTCTCTCCATGAAAACGGTATCCCAAAATGTTTTATATAAGATATTTTTATAGTCGTACAAACAATTTTAAAATGGCACGAGAAGGTAACCAGTAAATAGAAAATGAACCATTATAGTGGTATACATAATTCCAAAATGATAGGAGAAGGTAGTAGTCAATAGAAAATGAGGTGATATACACATTGTATGGAAATTTCAAGGGTCAAACTTGAATGACTAATTCTAATAAAAAAAATGCGGCAAATATAACGCTCAACCTGGATAGATCATTCTAATTTGTTCCTCATGAACTCAATTCCATGAATTTCACTCCTATATCTTCTATCTCTTCTGATAATATGAAAAATACATATGAAGGTATAGGGCCCCAACCTATTGAATTAGAAAATAACTAAATGAGAAGGTCTCCTTGAACTAATGATTGTTTACTATTGTAATATTAGTCAATCCTTATGACACCAAGTATCATATGCTATACAATCCACATTGTTACAACTCATATTTACCTCATCATGCCCTATATTGTTTTTTCATATGTGGACCATCATATGAGTATATTATGTTCCTTATTGCATCACGATGAGCCAAAAGTGAGGTTGTATTTTCACTCATGTATTTTATTGTATCATGATTAGATGTTCTATGTATTGGTGGGTGGCCTATGTAGTATCTCCAGACCCCATTTGGCTGGTCACGACCCATATTTTTAGTCCCCATTTCAATATAGGATTTTATTTTATGGCTACAGTTGATTTCCCCTTTATGTTGGTAACTCTTCATCATGCCATTCATTTATGATCTAGTTTGATATGCAACCATATTGGGGATTTAGGGGAGATGCTAGTCTCTCTTACCCATTTGTATATGATATAAAAGTGTTTCTCTTTATACATGTTCTCACACCTATGTATAGTACACTCGTTCTATTCCTAAGAATGGATCCATATCTTATGTATTCATCATACTTTGACCATTTATTATTAGAGATGATTCTGTGGATGCTCACTTAGTTTCACATCTCTTGAGGAAGTGTCACAATTATTGAGGTAGTACACATCTCCCAAGGCATTGGTCAAATCCTTTGAGGCACATTTGGGATACTATTGCATACATGGATATCCTCTACACATGACACATTTGAGATTCTTGAGCCCCTCCTTTTTCATCATTTTTAGAGATGTTCCTTACATGATTTGAAAGTTGACCCACATGTGTGTAATTTATGATAGACATGGGGGTGTTTTCCATGATGATTTGACTTGGATGTAACCAATTGGATGAGTAATGCTAAGGTGATTGTTCCCATTGTTGATTTGGAAAATATTCCTTCAATTAAAGAAAAAATTAAGGAAATTTTTGGGTTGAGGTAGTAATTCAATCAACCCAAGTTGTAGATAAAATTGAATATTCCCCTATTATTCTTCAAACTATGAATAAACAAGGAAGGAAGAACCTAATACATTAACCCTTTTCATGTATTTGGTGGTTGTTCATTTATTATTTCATAACTGTATGTTGGAATTGGATCCTCCACTAATGTGGTGTCCCATAATGTGATGAACCAATTGGGACATAAAACCAAAACACCATATATAAATATATGTGATATGTTCTATGGATTCTAGAGAATTAGAATTCTATGGTTTGATTAAGGATCTCCATGTGAGTTTAGTAGTTTTTCAAGATATTTCTTTGACTATGGATGTTGTTGTCATCAATGTTTTCGATGCTTTGGAAATGCTTTTATCCTACAAGTGGACCACTAAACTTATAAGTAGCATATAAATGGACCTCTCTTATGCTACTATCCCGACTTGTGATAATACCCATGTGACATTGCACCATGAGAAAATGAGAAAGTATCATGCAGAAGACTCCTTAGATCTTATGAATGAATCGGTTTTCTATGAAGAAGACTTAGGATCTTATACTATGCTTGAAAATGAGATAGCTCAATGAGAAGATGTCAATATAGCTTGGAAAATGAACTTTGATGGAGGTAAGTCTAGAATAGGGGTCGATGCAGGAATAATGTTTCTTTCTTCCAAAGGTGACACTTTGTGTTATTCCTTTTGTTTATAATTTGAAGCTATGAACAATATAGCTTAGTATGAAGACCTTTTTCTTGGATTGAATATGGCTAAGAACATGGTAATTAATATTTTGAAATTCCAAGGTGACCTTGATTTGGTAACCCTTCAAGTAAAGAATCAATTTTCATGTAAGAATGATAAGTTGAAAAAGTACAAAAATGCAATGTGGGGTTTTGTTAAGACCTAAGTCTGCACCCCTTTCCCTCTCTCTCTCTTTTTCTTACCTTCCTAGAAATATTTCCTCTTAAGGTTGGTCAATTTAGTTTCCCATTTGTTCAATGACTTGGTTTCCCTTATTGTGTGGCTTGACTGATTCTTTGTGTAGATTTTTTATGTTTTTCTTGAAGGATAAACACATATTCTGGTTTGCGTTTGAAATACTTCTCATCATATTTGTTGTTAATTGAGCATGCATCAAGTCCACCAAGTCTTTTTTGTGCAAAGGAGACATCCAGGTTCAACAAGTCCTTTGTAATCTTAGTAACCTTCCACAGAAAAAGGAAGCAAATAAGAGCAATCCATTTCAAGCTTAGAATTTAAGCCAAACAGATAGGTCAAGTATTCAATGGTGGAGATCCAACAATCAATGTAGATCAACGGATCTCACGCAATCAGAGTCTCAAACTCGTGCAGGGTTTAATAGGAATGACTTCACGACTTAACGTTCGGGCATCTGAACTTGCCAGAGGTTCAAATATTTCGAAGTGTCCAGACGCCAAAGTGTCAAAGCCTCTAAAGCTTTGACGTACCGGAGCTCTGAATAAGGAGTTCCCCAAAGTACCAGAGCCTCAAAGTATCGAAGTGGACCCTCACTACCATGTCACTTCACGAGTTAGTTCATCTGGGAGGTTTAACTCTAGGACAAGCACGAAGCACCGAAATGTTGAAATGATAGAGACACGTAGCCTCCATAAGTTTTTGACACGTGACACTCTCCTATCATGACACTTAGCACTCATTTAATGTCATTTGGTTGTGTCATCTGCTCATTTTCGAGTCACATGTGTCACTCTTTGGCATGTGGACACATCATTGTTTCCCACGTCAGCTTTGATAGATCTTACTCCAAGAGATTTCTATCAAGAACAGGCGCAAGCTCCCGAACCCTGAAGAGACGGAGTCCTGAAGTGGGGGGAAGACACGACCACACTTCCAGTTGTCTCCAGTGGCCTCCAATAATGTGCATTCATGCCATGATCGATATAGAAATCAGTTCTGTCACTCTTGGTCATTTCTATCAGATCTCAGTTCACTCCAACGCATGCATCAATATTGTATCATTGTCAGTAGCAATTTTTAGTTATTTAATTGCATGATTCTTTTAGATTAAGGAATATTTAGTGGTCTTTTTGTGTGATGAGAACCACTCCTTTTTATTTAAGTCAAGATCGAAGTATACATTAAGATACTCCATCCAGTGTTTAGTGAAGTTAATAAGTTGTTTAACGACATGTGTGGTAGAGTTAAACCCCAGTCCCACACTGGTCGAGGGCCTCTGCATTTCTGATAAATATGCAGTTTTTGTATGTTTTGAGGGTTCAATTTTGGGAGAAGGATAGAGTCAACAGAAGGTTTGGACCTGCTCAAATGACTGTAAAGTTATCTACCTAGTGAATATATGTTAATTACAATTGTGTTCTCTTACTCTAATATTTATGTGTTTAATATTGTCTTGAATGCAAATTTTGTGATGTGTGAAATGTACATTTCCTTATTCTTTCAGCCATTGTTTTAGTTCATCTTTTGTTGATTTTGCAACCTATTATACAACTATTTTTTAGTGAAAGATATACTATTTGGAAACCTGTTGAATGATTTTCATATAGTTATTTGTCTAAGTCTTAAGATATTATTTTAAGTCTTTATTCTCACATAAAAAGTGATTCATTGCATTGCTTTTTATTGTTTCTTGTGTTTGTCTTTTCATATTCCCAATTGTCCATTAATATCCACACCATTAGCAAAGGAGAACCTAATTTTATACTATGTTGAATTTCCATCACGATTACCATCTTTAAAAACCTATCCTTAAGTTGATCCACAAAACCAACTTATCAAAAAAACCAATCATTATAAACTTGAGGTGGCCTAGCTCTGCCCTTTAGCAGTTAGGTGCAGAATTTAGGAACAACATCTTCTGGCATCACTGCCGGGGAACAGAGTAATGAAATATGTTTCCCTGGGAGAATGATATTGAATATATCTGACCTTTGGTGGTGAGCAAATATCAGAAACAAACAGACTACCATATTTCACCTGGCGACTCCACTGAGTAGAATTTACGAAGGCAATATTGGCGCCCGAAAAAGGACTCAAAAGATCCAAATATGAACACATCAAAGCCACCAAGGCTCATCCTAACCCCGACAAGGACACAATAGTCTCTGAGCTAGAAAGAAACTAATAAAATCCATTGTAGCTCATAGATATACCTCCCCCCTCAAGGGTAAATTTGTGCCCAAAGAGTCTTCTTCTCTTCATCATCGCAATCAGCTTGAATTTTCTATCCATGAGAAACACAATTCCAAGGAACCTCAGACATATTCAACTCCCAACTCTACTTCATCATACAGTCCAACATCCACCCCTGTAGCTCCCATAAATCTTCATATCCCTATTTCCCAAGCAATGGCTGCTAACAGGATGAATTCCATTATTGTTGCCAGATATGCACCCCTAGTTCTACCTGTAGAATTACATGCACTCCCAACCATAGATTACATGAAATATTTAGCAATGTATGATGGGGAAGGTGATTTCACAACTAAGGAACATTTGGTAACCTTCTATAGCTTTGTAGACAACTTTAACATTGGCTATCCAGATGTGTGGATGAGGTTGTTTGTGCAGAGTCTGGATGGGGAAGTAAGGAAATGGTTACAGGGTCTTCCTCTAGCCTCCATCACTGATATTGAGGCATTATATGAAGATTTCATAAAGAAATGGTGATATAGGAGAGATTATCTCTACTACATCACCGAGTTTGGGGATCTAAAGCGAAAGAATGGTGAATCTATTTCAGACTTCACCAAGAGATTCAATAATATGTATGGTATAATCCCAGATGATATCAAACCAATTGAAGCCTCTACCAAGATTACTTATGCCAATGAATTTGATGCAGAGTTCTCCCTTCTGTTGAGGGAGAGAAGATCCACCACCTTGTTGTCCATGCAGGAAGTAGCCATTGAGGTTGAATCCAATATCTTAGCATTAGACATGTTAAAGACTAGATCTAATAAAGACAAAAAGAAACAGAGAGAAGATTCCCCTGCCTCCTATAACCCAGCCATGTTTGATCCCAAAATTGATGAAATGACCAATTTGAAGGATCCGACATCTGAAATAGCTAAGCTGAAATGGGAATCTAAACAACCAAACAAAACTTTTCAAGGGGCTAGAAATATAAATCCAAACCATTTTAGAAGGCCTAATGATCCCCTCAGATAATGCAGAGAGGAAGGAGGAATGTTGATGATCAAAGGGTAGCGCCTCCTTTCCAACACCATCAGATTGAGGAAATAGATGTAGATAGTGATGTTGTAGATGATACTATATTTGTACTTTTCAATGAAGTAGATTTTTATACCAGTCACTTAATGTAGCATGAATATGAGGTAGCACAACTTTCAAATTAGTTTGATAATCAGATAGGAAAAGAGGGATTTATTCAAGGCCAACCCCAGAAAAAATATGATTTGAGGCCCAGAGAAGGGCCTCCCAAAGACACCACCTCTTATCAAAACAAGCAAGTTGAATTTCCTCCCAAGCCAAATCCAAGTAAAGGTATGTCATCTAAAGCTCAACAAATTCCCCTATCTAAACATACAATCCCTGAAATAAAGGAAGTTGATAGGCCACCAACCTCTTTTAGCTTAGAGCATGAGTTGAGAAAGATCAAGATCCTTGTGCCTTTGATAGAATTGATGAAGAATGAACCTTTCAAAAAATCCATCATGAAAATTTTGCGGTCAACTACGTCTATTGCATCTTCTGATGTAATCACTCTGTAGGATGAGAACCCAACCATTACTGTAGGTCCACACATTGAGGATGGATCTGATGCTTCTCCACCATTCTACATATATTTAATTTCCATGATAAGGTCCTGCATAACTTTCTTATGAAATTAGGATCCTCGCACAATGTTATGCCCAAGGTTTTTATGGAAGAACTAGGTCTAGAGATCACCAAACCCTACCAAGACTTGTAATCCTTTGATTCTAGGAAAGTAAAATGTCTAGTACTGATAAAAGATATGGTGGTTTATTTTTTACAATTACCAATGAAGAGTGTAGTGCTGGACATTGTTGTGGATGACATTCCCCCGAAGTTTGGTATTCTCTTATCCATAACTTGGGCTAAGAAGCTTGGAGGATAATTATAAATGGACCTCACTTACACCACCATCCCTGTGTTCAGAGGGGAACATAGGAGGCTATACAGAGAGGTAATATTATCCTATATCGTCAGTGACCATTAGAATTCAAGCAATCACCCAATTTTTGTTGTTGAGGGTGAGATCAGCTCATATGTTTTTCATGTAAATGATGACGAACCCAAAATATCAGTTAGCCAACAAAAAGATCATCCACTTAAATATCAAAAAAACAAAGTGTGGAAGATGTATTTCTATGGCTCTTCATCGAAGGAAGCATCTGGGGCAGGTATACTCCTCATCTCCCCTTCACAAGAGGTATTAACACTCTCTTATAAGATGGATTTTGAAACTACTAATAATATAGTTGAATATGAAGCTCTAGTGTTGGGATTGAGGGTTGCCAAAGACATGGCCATTGATTGTTTAGCATTTTTTGGTGATTTTGAGTTAATCATCAATCAAGTCAAGAACATTTAGCAATATAGACAACAGAGGCTCAAGAAATACATAAATGAGGTATGGGACCTGATCAACAATTTCTTTCTAGCATTTAACATATCCTTCATTCCCAGAGAGGAGAATCAGAAGGAAGATTCTTTGGCCTTAGCTACTAGCACTTTTAGACCTCCCATTGGTCCAAATATTAAATATCAGGTGGAAATCAAACATAGAACAACCATACCAAACAACATAAAGAATTGGCAAGTCTTTAGTGATGATCTAGAGCTGCAAATATTTATACACACCATTGATGAATTCTCCAATATCTCAATCGACCAAGAAATCCAAGAAGGTGAAAATAATGAATGAGAAAATCAATTAACATCTCATCTACTAAAGACAGTAGTTGGTCATGATATTGTGGAGATAAAAACCAATCACATTCCAAGAGGAATAGTACCACTTGAAAGGTTGTTTCACAGTAATGATGTTTCCAGATAAGATACCATGAGGAATCAAGAAGAAGAGATAACATATTACAATATTGGGACCATTAAGAATCCCAAGATCATCAAGTTGTCCAAATCATTAGTTGCGAAACAAAAATATAGGTATGTCAGTCTCATCAAAACATTTGTTGATACTTTTGCATGGTCGTATGAGGATTTAAATACATTTGACACTGACATCATCCAACACAAGATCCCTTTGAAGGTTGGCTCCAAGCCATTCAGACAGAATATTTAGAAATTTAATCTCATGTTTATGTCCATAATCAAGAAAGAACTAAAATGGATGTTGGATTCAATGATTATTGTACCATTGAGGTACTCAAACTGGGTGGCCAGCTTAGTACATGTGAGGAAGAAAAACAGGGAGATACGCTTGTGTGTTGATTTCTAAAATCTCAACAAGTGTTCTCTAAAGGACAATTACCCCCTCCCCAAGATGGATCATATTTTATGGAGGGTAGTAGGTGCCCACGGGATTTCCTTGTTAGATGGATACTCAAGTTATAACCAGATAGCAGTGTGTGAAGAGGGAAAAGAAAAAACAGTATTCACCACCCCATGGGGAACACTCATGTACGACAATATGCCTTTTGGGATGATGAATGCAGGGACCACCATTCAGAGGGCCATGGACATAGCTTTCATGGGGGAAAATAAAAATTTATGGTTATATATTTGGATGATATCACTATTTTCTCCAAGTCTGATGATGAACATTTGAAGCATCTAGAGCAGGTTTTCCAGAAATGAAAGAGATACATAATATCTTTGAATCCTAGAAATTCCCACTTTGCCATGCCATAAGGGAATATCCTTGCCACATCATATCGGAAGGAGGTATAAAAATTGATCTGAAGCAATTTTATGCCATTCAAGAGATCGAAATCCCCATGAATAAAAAGGTTATCCAGTATTTCATTGGCAAGATAAATTTCCTAAGGCTCTTTGTGCCAAATTTCGTAGAAATCCTGAAGCCTATCACTAACATGTTGAAGCAATATGTTGTGATAAAATGGTCACTAGAGACAAAGTCAACATTCCAAAGGATCAAGTAGGCTTTAGTTGAAGCTCGTGTATTAGCTAGCCCTGACTGCCAAATATTTCTCCATATTCTCTTTCGCTTCTGAGGAGACCAATATTGTTGTACTACTACAGAAAAATGGAGAAGGGCATGAACAACCCATAGCCTTTTTTAGCAAATATCTCCAAGATGTTGAGTTGAAGTATGATGTATTATGAAAACAGGCTAATTACTAGAATCTTGTATAGAAACATCATTTCTGGAATCTTGTATAGAAATAGAAAAATGACTGGAATCTTGTATAGAAACAGAAAAATTATTGGAATCTTGTATAGAAACAAAAAAATTACTCCTATTCACCTTGGTATAGAAACATCATTTATTTTTTGTAACATCTTGAATGTCCACTAGATATGAAGAATACAAAGTCCAGGTCTCTCAAATTGAAGGCTATCAAATTCTACATTTCAAACCAAAACTTGTATTAGAGGGATCCTACTGGAATCCTGTTAAAATGCCTTGATGAAAATGAATCCAAACAAGTCACGATAGAAATGCATAGAGGAGTATGTAGAGGACACCAGTATTGGAAGGCCACATCTCTCAATATCCTAAGGGAAGGTTACTACTGGCCCACCCTTTTCTCTGATGTATTTACTACTTTTAGGGCCTGCAATGAATGTCATAAATTTGTAGGAAAACAAAAGTTATTATTACTACCCCTAAAACCTATCACTTCTAGTGGTCCATTTCAACAAGGGGTGTTAGACTTCATAGGTGAGATAAATCCACCCTCCAGTGGGAAGCATAAGTGGATTCTCACTTCCACTAACTATTTCACCAGGTGGATCGAGGTTGTGCCCACCAAGAATGCCACTGACAAGGTGATCATGAATTTCCTAGAAACCAATATTTTCTCCAGATTCGGCTGCCCCAGCAAGCTTATAATAGAAAATTCCCAAGAGTTCAAGTCCAAATTCATGATTGACTTCTATGGAAGTCATAACATTTCCTTGACACATTCCACACCCTATTACCCTCAGGGGAATGGTCTGGCAGATTCATCAAACAAAAATCTCATCAGGATTATCAAGAATTTGTTGGTCGAAAACAAGAAATCCTAGGAATCTAAAATCAAATATGCATTGTGGTCCGACAGAATAAACACCAAGAATTCTTTGTGAACCTTGCCATTTCATCTTGTCTATGGTGTAGATGTTATCTTTCCCACCCAACTTGGCATACCAATCCTAAAATTCTTACAAGAAGAGATTGAGGAGCCAAATGGCATCCAAAGGAGAATCTTCCAGATTATAGAGGTTCAACAAAAAGAGAAGCATTGGATCAAAATACCAAAGCATACCATAGAAAGATCAAATCATCCTTTGACAAGAAAACAAAGAAAGAGATCTTTCAAGAAGGTGACCTAGTTTTGAGGTGGGATGCCAGAGGGGATGACAATTCCAAGCACGGTAAGTTCGATAACCTATGGTTTGGCCCTTTTAAGGTGGTTGAGGTTCTAGAAAATAACACATTTATCTTTCACAATCTAGATGATGAAAAGATCTTCAGAGACCCAGTAAATGGGCGCTTCCTAAAACACTATTTTGTTTAGGGATGAGGGAAGGTACCTCTTGTACCATATATGCTTTCTTTTTATTTGTTCATTTGATTAGTTAATTTTGTGTCAATAAAGACTCCATATCCGAACTAAGGCACTGGGGTGTAGTTGTAGTTTTAAGTTTCATATTAAATAAATACTCTATGGCCCAACAGACGCATTGGGGTATAGCTGCAGTTTTGGTGTCAATAAGATGCATTGGCCGAGATATAGTGGCAGAGATACATGAATTACAGGCAGAAGAAGAGGTAAGAGAAGTTCTTTAATTCTAAGGCACCTGATCTACTGTTCTTAGCACCTCGCAGGGAAGTGTTATCCCTGATGGGAGCCAATGTTAAGACCTAAATCTACACCCCTACTCCTTCTCTCTCTCTTTTATGTACCTTCCTAGAAATATTTCCTCTTAAGGTTGGTCAAGTTAGTTTCCCATTTATTCACTGAATTGGTTTCCCTTATTGTCTAGCTTGACAGATTCTTTGCATAAAGTTTTTATGTTTTTCTTGAAGGATAAACACATATTTTGGTTTGAGTTTGAAATACCTGTCATCATATTTTCCACTAATTGAGCATGGAGTAGGTCCACCAAGTCTTTTATGTGTGCAAGATACATCTAGGTCTAACAAGTCTTTTGTAAGATCAATAATCTTCTGCTAAAAAAGGAAGAAAATCAAAGTAGTCCATTTCGAGCTTAGAATTTAATCCAAACTGACAGGTACATTCTTCAATGGTAGATATCTAACAGTCGATGCAGATCAACGACTCTCGCACATTCAGAGTCTCAAACTCATGTGGGGTTTAACAGGAATGACTCTGTGACTTCATCATTTAGGCGTCTGAACTTTCCATTGGTTCAAATATTTCGAAGTGTCTAGACATCAAAGTGTCGAAGCCTCTGAATCTTTGAAGTGTCAGAGCTTTGAAGTAGTAGTTCCCCAAAGTACCGGAGCCCCAAAGTGTCAGAGTGGGCCCACAGTTCCATGTCACTTCATGAGTTAGTTCATCCAGGAGGTTTAACTCCAAGAAAAACATGAAGCCCTGAAATGTCGAAATGTCAGAGGCACGTGGTGTCCATCAATTTTTGATGCATGGAACTCTCATATCATGACACGTAGCACTCATTTCAGGTTATTTGGTTGTGTCATCCGCTCATTTTTTAGTGACATGTGTCACTCTCTGGCATGCTAACACATCATTTTTTTCCACATCATCTTCAGTAGATATTACTCTGGGAGATTTCTATCAAGAATAAGCACAAGCTCTCGAACCTTGAAGAGCCGAAGTCCTAAAGTTATGAAATGTTGAAGGTTAAAGTTAATCTCGAGGTAATAAGTGATTAATCTTGGTTAAAGACTTTGGGGGTTTTTTCCTCCAGAGTATTGCATCCTCTATGCTCCAAAACCTCCAAATGTCAAAATTCCAAAGTGGCTCACACACATTTATTGCATATTTGAAAGGTTTAAAGGGGGGCACCAAACTAGGAATGGGGAAACTACACGTCCTGACTCCAGAAAACTGCAACACGACTTTCTTTTTTCCTCAAAAAGATAAGTTGGGGAAAGACACGACCACACTTCCAGTGGTCTCCAGTGGCCTCTAACAACGTGCGTTCATGCCATGATCGATACAGAACTCATTTCTGTCACTCTTGGTCATTTTTGTCAGATCTCAATTCC
Source organism: Picea glauca (assembly GCA_000966675.3). NCBI lineage: Eukaryota > Viridiplantae > Streptophyta > Pinopsida > Pinales > Pinaceae > Picea > Picea glauca. The sequence goes on from JZKD02S1900500.1 coordinate 443,689, forward strand.
CTCCAATGCATGCATCAATATTATATCATTTCCAGTAGCAGTTTTCAGTTATTTAATTGTGGGATTCTTTTAGATTAAGGCATAATCATTGGTCTTTCTTGTGTGATGAGAACCAATCCTTTTTATTTAATTCAGGCTCGAAGTATACATTAAGATACCCTAGTCATTGTTTAGTGAAGTTAATAAGTTTTTTAACGACAAATGTGGTAGAGTTAAACCCCATTCCCACACTAGTCGAGGGCCTCTGCATTTATGATACATATGCAGTTTTTGTATGTTTTCAGTGTTCAATTTTGGGAGAAGGATAGAGGAAAGGGTTGGACCTACTCAAATGATTGTAAAGTTATTTACCTAGTGAATATATGTTGATGACAATTGTGTTCTCTTAAATTTTTTTGTGTTTAATCTTGTCTTGAATGAAAATTTTGTGATGTGTGCAATGTACATTTCCTTATTCTTTGAGTCATTGTTTTAGTTCATCTTTTGTTGATTCTGTAACCTGTTATACAACTATTGTTTAGAGAAAGATCTACTATTTGGAAACCTATCGAATGATTTGCATCTAGGTATTTTTCTAAGTCTTAAGATATTATTTTAAGTCTTTACTCTCACATAGCAAGTGATTCATTGAATTTTTTTTATTGTTTCCTGTGTTTGTCTTTTCATATTCCCAACTGTCCATTAATATACATACCATTAGAAAAGGAGAACCTACTTTTATACTATGTGTCCTATCCAACCAGATTACCATATTTGAAAACCTATCCTTAAGTTGATCCAGAAAACCAACTTATCAAAAAAACCAATCATTATAAACTTGAGGTGGCCTAGCTCTGCCCTTTAACAGTCAGGTGTAGACTTTAGAAAAAACAGGTTCCATGGAATGGTTCGATGTTTTGTCTTTGGAAGTGAACAAAAGTTTTCTTCATGAGAGACTTGATGTCTTATCCATATCTGCTTCAAATATTCAACCTTGCAAGGATTTGTTGGAAGGTGGGAAGTTAAAAATCATTTTTAGACCTTTTGTGCTCGAAAATATTAAACATTGTCGAGTGCTTGACGATGATTCCCTGATTATAATATTCATTAAAAATATTAAAGAGTTTGTTGAGAAAGAGATTGATTGGAGAGAAGGAGTGGAGTATCAAGAGCATATAATAGAGAGTAAGATTATCGTTGGCCTTGTTCCGTAGGAAAGTATGTTTGAAATACATGGCATGTACAAGGGAAAGAAAGAGATGGTTAAACCTGATGATTACATGGAAGTTAATATTAGTTCCCTATAAAGTCTTAAGATTGTAAAAATTGATATAGAAACTGCAAGTGAAGAAAGAAGGGAAATTCAAAAGTTGATCAAATAATATAGAGATGTATTCACTTTGTACTATGGTGATTTGAAATCTTACAAAGGTGATATTATCCATCATACTATACCTTTGAAGGAGGATACCAATCCTTTCTGATAGAAGTTGAGACAGATTAATTTGAAGTTGCCTCACCGTATTTATAAATATTTTCTCCTACAAGGAATTCAACGTGGTTATCTAACCTTGTAGTGGTAAAGGAAAAAGACATGTGAGATTAGACACTGTGTTTATTTCAATAATCTAAATGTTTCATCTGAGAAGGATAATTAACCATTGCCTAACATGGATCATTTATTGCAGATAATTGTATGGTCATCAATGATGTCATTTTTAGATGGGTTTTCAGGCTACAACCAAGTGTAGGTGAATGAAGATGATAGACATAAGACATCCTTTACCACACCTTGGGGCATTTTTGAGTATTTGAGAATGTCATTTGGTTTAACTAATGAAGGTGCCACTTTTCAGAGAACCATGGACTATTCATTTAGAGATATTATGACAAAAATAATTGAGATATATCAAGACGATCTCATCATGTTTTCAAAAGAAAGAAGATATCATGTTGGACATATTAGGAGAGTGTTTGAAATATGTTGCATGTATGGAATATTGTTGAACCCAAACAATTCAATATTTGGGGTTCTTGAAGGTAATATTATTGGGAATATAGTTTCAAAAGATGGGGTAAAGGTGGACTCCAAAAGGATTAATGGTATCAAATAAATCTCCTTTCCCTGGAACAAGAAATCCCTACAGTAGTTTTTAGGAAAAATCAACTTTATCTGAAGATTTATCCCAAATTTTGTTGAAATAACAAATCCCATAAATGAGTTACTTAAGAGATATGCATATTTCAAATGGGATGAGAATATAAATTCATATTTTGAATGTATCAAACAGGCCATTGTGAAATCCCCAGTGTTAGTAAGTCTGGATTATTTGAAGGATTTCCAAGTTTTCTCCTTTTCCTCTAAGGATACCATTACAAGTATTCTGTGTAGGAAGAATGATCAAGGTGAAGATAAATCCATAGAATCTACAATTAAAGTTCTAATAGATGTTGAATTGAAGTATTTTATCATGGAAAAGAAATCCTACACTCTTGTCAAGATGCTAAACAATTTCAAAACTTATGTGGGTTACTCAGATAATTACCCATGTTCCTCACTCTACAATAAAAGATATTTTGGCTCAAAAATATTGTTTGGGAACTAGAAGAAAGCGTAATTATAAGATTCAAGAGTATGATTTGAATATTAAACCCACAATGTTGGTCAAGGGTCAAGGATTATCCCAAATGATGGTAGAAGGAAATGAAGTCTCCCTTGAAATAAAAGAAGATCCTTTCCATACGATCTCAATGGTTTTGGAAGAATTGGAAAGTCATGATTGGTATGTTGATATTATTTATTATATTAAGAATATTACTAGTCCAAATTACCTCATAGATCATAAAATAAGAGCATTAAGATTGAAGGCCTCTAAGTTTTGTTTTATCAACCAAGACCTTTGATGGAGCGATGGAGAAATCTAGATAGATTAATTCTCGTATGTGTAGACCCCAAAGAGTCTAAGAAGTTAATGAATGAGATTCATAAGGGTTTATGCAGTGGAGATCATTCAACAAGAATGACCACCCACAATAGTTTAAAAGATGGCCACTATTGGGCTACTATATGTTTATATGTCCACAAGTTTGTGAGATTGTGTTATCCTTGTCAACTTTTTACAAGAAAGGAGAAGCTAGTAGCCCTTCCTTTGAATCCAGTGATAATGGAAGTTCCCTTCCAACAACAAGGCCTTTATTTTATTGGAGAATTTAAATAAAATTATAGAAATGGTTACAAGTGGATTCTCAAGGCTATAGATTACTTCACAAAGTGGGTTGAAGCTTTACCAACCAATAAGGCTACATATAAGGTTGTCATGGATGTTTTTGAAGAAAATATCATCACTCATTTAAGAGTTCCAGCAAATATAGTCACTGGAAATTCCAAATAATTCAATTCTTCATAGTTGTGACATCCCCCAAATTAACTACGGAACATTACTATGTATTTAAACATGTATTTAAACTAATTTATGATACACATCTATAACAACATATAAATCCATTCCCATTCACAGAGTAAATGCACCGCCATGAACTCATAAATAACTTAGTAAAATATATAAACAAAGAGGGTTTGTGCAACCAGCTGCATGGGAAGGATGTTCCACCAAACCATAGACCTGTTGTTCCAAATATCAATAGAAATTCACCCACGATATGGGGATAGGAATCCACAAAATAAAGGTTCCTCTCATAGTTCCCTCATAGTTCAATATCACAAAACCCACTAGTTTTCTCCTACAAATATCTTTAATTTTCTCCATCTGTCTTCCTGTTGACCTTCCCTACCCAAGGAATGTACCCATTAACTTCTCTCATTACATTGGGAATCCCATTCATTTATCAGGGTCTCTCTCTCTAGCAAAGGTAGCTAGGAATATCTTAGTTGAGAACTCAAAGGAACTAACTGCTACTAATATCCACCAACAAAAACAATATAAAACACTTGTTGATACAGTGCAACTCACCCAAGAGTTCACTTTTCAGGTATGAAAACCTGGCTCTTCAATTTACAACTCCAAAATGATCTAAAAACACTCCTGCATCATCCAAAATTCGCCTAGCCTTGTTTTTCCAACTCCAAAGCTCTTCTTTTTAACTCCTCTCCTTTTGATCATGTAAAAATTAGATGTGTAAAACTGCTTGTTACTACCCATACAAATTTCCTCTCTTTCACCAAGATAGTTGAATTCTCATTCTTCCCAATGTTGATTGTGCTTCAACTCCATAATCTCCAATTACTATGGGATTTTACTCTCACACACACCCTATCATAGGTATTCAATGATTGATCTCGCATACACTCACCCAGAAAATAGGAGGTTTTCCCCAAGTGATAATAAAATTCAGAAATGTGGGTTTGAATTAATACCCATAAATTAGTTCCCTTTAGATCCCCTATTGGACACTATCTAGGTATTCCCCCTTTATTGTGGATTAATCATCCCCCATCTCTGTCCATATCCCAACAGCTGGTATTACATTATATTTATTTACGATTCGAGAAATACATTTCGCATTTACATTGCTTGGCCATAGCCACATTTATATCTACATTATGCATTAATTAAATTGGGGATTATAGTGGGGATGTTACATTCACCCTCGCCTACAATTGTGCATCATCCTCAATTCACTGCACCATTCCGAAATACATATATAAATTTACATCACAATACTTAGAAAATAAAATATATTGTGCAATATTTACCCTCCAACAACAGTCCCAACCATAATCTATCATTCTTATCAACATGATGACCCAAGGAATGCACCCCCTTCACTACCTATAGTCCACCATGTTGCACCATTATTTTATCAGGGATAACAACATAGATGACCGAGAATTTTAGATATGTGGTTCCGGTAACTAGCTTCCCAAAAATGGATTCTTGTATTTTCAACTTTGATTTTYTTCAAATTTGACAAAAWATTGTGTTTRTTCTTCCYACATGGTTTCTTCATGCTCCCATGTTGTATCTTCAATAYYGTAKYARGTYCATTGAAATTTTMCTATCCCTATGGATTTGTTCTAGAGAAYTTTGAATTTTCRGTCCARGATGTGTACTGGTTCCACYCAGAAATTCCCTTMKGTTTCCACCTGGATCACAGTCCAATCAATTGTGTGGTTAGGGTCAGGYRYATATTTCTTTAAAAATGACACATGAAATATGTTATACATTCTAATGGATACAAGAAATGATAGCATGTATGCAATTGATCCTAACTTTTCTAATAATTCAAAAGGCCCACAATATCTTGCTTCCAAATTCGGGAAACAACCCATTCTTATTGAACTTCCTTTTTCTTTAACTTTTAGGAAAACAAGTTCTCCCACTTCAAAATATGTAAAATTGTTGTTCTTTTCTACATAATTCTTCTACCTTTATTGGGAAGCCTTTAAATTATGCACAATCCTTGTCATATTCTCTTTCATTTCCTTTAACAAATTTGTCCCAATGATTGCTCCATATATTGGGTTATCCCAACTCACTGGTGTGTTACACTTCCTGCCATACAAAGCTTCAAATGAACTCATTTTTAATGAGGATTGATACCCATTATTATAAGAAAACTGCACTAAGTGGATATAGTCTTTCCATTTCGATGGATGATCCATCACATACATTCTGAGCATGTATTCAATTATCCTATTGGTCCTCTTTGTTTTCCCATCTGGCTTTGGGTGATATGTTGTACTAAGATTCATATTTGTCCCAAATCCTTTGAAAAAACCTTACCAAAATTTTGATCTAAACTTGGAATCTTTGTCTGAAACTATTACCTTAGGCACTCCATGTATCCTGGAAACTTCCTTCATGTAAATCTCTGCAATGTTTCCTTGTGTGTTGTCTTCATAGGAATAAAATGAGCTTCCTTAGTCAATTTTTCCACCACCACCATGATGGATTCATGTTGCTTCATTTTTCTAGGAAACTTCGTAATAAAATATATTGTAACCACTTCTCACTTCCATTCTATAATGGGAAATGGATGCAACAACATCATTGGATGTCTTTTCTCAGTTTTCACCTTTTGGTACTCTAGACAATGAGCTATGTAGTTAGTTACTTCTTTATTCATTCCCGACCAAACGTATTGGATCCTTACAACTATAATGGATTTCTGATATCTTGGGTTCCCAACATATGGCATATTGTGAATTTCTCTCGACACTGTATTTTTTATCTTTGTGGAATTCGGAACATAACCCTTGTACAAGGGGATCACATCCTCTTTCAATTCATAATTTCTAAATTTCTTCTGTAAATTTATTTGTTGTAAGTTTTATTTTATTTGCAAATAAAGTTGATCTAAATTTGTTCCTTCTAGAATTTTATCCTTTAAATATGTCCTATACATGTTGATGGATGAAATATGCACTTCATGAACTATTATACTAAGTGCATAAACCACTTGATTGTCTTTACCATGTATGTGTTTAATTTCAAAGTCATACTCATTAAGAAATTCCATTCATCTAGTATGCCTAGTATTTAATGTTGGATGTTCAAATAAATGTTTCATACCACAATGGTTTTTTCTTAGCTCAAATATCCTCCCCATGAGGTAATGTCTCCACATTTTTAATGCATGTATAATTTCTACATTATATATCATGGGTAGCATAATTTCTCTCATGCTCTTTTAATTTCTTAGACTCACAACATACCGCATGATCATTTTTACTAGGGACTCCACCGAGCCCTTCCTTGCATGCATATGTGCACACTACAAAGTCTTAATCTTGGTTTGCAATCTTTAATATGGGTGCACTTTTCAAAAAAAATATTCAAATGTTGGAAACTCTCGTCACATTTTGGTGTCCATTCGAACGTCACCCCCTTCTTTTGCAAATAAGTGACTGGGATTGCAATATTTGAAAACCAGTTTATAAATATTCTATAATAACCTAAAGACACATAAATGACCTGACCTTTATCACATTTCTTGGCACTATCCAACGTCTAATGGCATATATCTTCTCGGGATCGAATGTTATCCCATCTGTTGAAATAATGTGCCCCAAGTAATGGATCTTATTTTTATAAAAGATTCACTTACTTATCTTGGAATACAATTTGTGATACCTTAAAACCCTTAGCACCATTCTCAGATGCTCCTCATGCTCCTTTTCAAACATAGAGTAGATGAAAAATGTCTTCTAAGAAAATAATTACAAAATTGTCCAGGTACTCTCTGAACAATCCATTCATTAGACACATGAAAACATTTGAGGCATTTGATAGTCTAAATGGAACTACAGTGAATTTATAATGCCCATACCTTGTTCTGAATGTTGTTTTTCTAATATATTATTTTTTGATCCTCACTTGATGATAGCCTAATCTCAATTCAATCTTGGAAAATATTCTTTCACATTTCAGTTGATCAAATAAATCATCAATCCTTCGAAAGGGATACTTGTTCTTTATAATGACTTTTCTCAGATGTTTAAAATCAATACAAAGACTTAAGATTCCATATTCCCTCTTCAAAAAAAGAATTGGGGATCCCCAAGGTGACACACTTGGGCGTATATCCCCTTCTTCGAAATCTCTTCTAGTTGCATCTACCACTCTTTCAGTTCTAGTGTGCCCATTTTTTAAGGCATCTTGTACATTGGGGTAACTCCTCGCACCAAATAAATAGATAAATTGTTGTCTCTCTTTCGTGGTAATCCTGGAATATCCTTAAAAACATCTTCAAAATATTTCAAGACTTGCCACTTTATCACTAGTTGTCTCTTCGAAGTGGGCTACAAACATTTGAAATCCCTTCCTAAAACTCTTTTTTAGCTACATGGCTGAAATTTCCCTAAAAACTACAACTCTCGGAATGTCTTGAATCTTTCCTTTCTACCCTGCTCATCAAGACAAGTTATTTTCTTATTGTAACAATCTAGGAAAGCATGGTGTTTTTCCAACCAATACATGTCAATTAGATAGTCATATGAACCCAAAGGTATAATGTTCACACCTACCTTTGTATTGAGTCCATTCATGTCTATCGGGCAATATTTAACCAACTCATTGATATTTCTCTTAGCCCCTGTGGCTAACTAAAGTAACCAATATTTCTTATGCTCACTCCTTTACAAGTGAAATATTTCAATAATGTTAGAGTTTATGTAACTATGGCTAGATCTAGATTCAATTAAAATTTCTATGGGTTGGTTATCAATCTTACCTTCCGCTTCAATCATGGAGAACTGATATTATGCTTTCTTGTTGTCCAGGGTTGCATAAATATTTGGTATGCTTCCTCCCATATCTTCCACTATTTCAGCCTATTGAATATTATGGGCAGTTCTTATTCTTTCTCCTTTTTGAGGGAATTCCTTATACAAGTGATTCCCCTCACCTATCCAACATTATACAATTTGTTTCCTTGGCATTTTTCCAAAATAATCTGATGTCTTATGTTCATTTTGGGCTGACTGACCTTGTTGATTTGCTTGAGATTTATTCTTGAAAAAGGGTGGCTTAAAACCTTTCTTCCTTTGCTCTCTCTTTCCTTTCATCCTATCATTCCAAGTCTTTTGAAATATTGGTCTCCCTATGCTCTACTCATAGAGATTCATTTCTCATTTATCATATTGTATCTTGTCACTGTAGAAGGAGGGTAACCCACTCAAAAAACTTTGGATTTTGACCTTTTCATCCTTTATGAATTCAAAATACTTTAACGATTCAAAGAACCTATTCTCATACTCATACATTTTCATGCTTCACAACTTGATTTCAAATAACTCTTTCATCTTCCTCTCATAATAATTCTCAGACAAATATTTCTCTCGAAAATGTCCTTTGAATTGCCTCCATGCTACCCTCTTCTCATCAATATGCTTAGCTTGGTTAAGATAGTCCCACCACATGGATTTCTTTCCTTGCAAGTGGAAGGTTGCATTTATTGTTTCTACCCTAAAGGGGAAATCATACAGCTAGAAATATTTCTTCATTTCCAACAATCAAGCCTCAACCACTTGTCCCTTCTTATGCTCACCATTGAAATTTGGTGGCTTGATCTTCCTAAGTCCACCTTACTATATGTCTCCCTCCGGCCTTCTCCTCTGTATCATGACATTTGACACACTTGGGATGCTCCTTGGCCCTAAACTACCATGAAATATCTTAGTGGATTTCTATGGTGAATGATGGCACTTACTCCTACTCTTTGAATATATATCATTATCATGTCCATCTCTTTTGTTATTTGATTTGGATGATGTCACTTGTCTAGCACTAAATTATGTCTCTGTGTCGGAGTCCTTTTTGGCTTGCTTCTACAATATGTTCAAGCTATGAAGTATCTCCTCTTTAGCCTTCATAATATTTTCATTATCATCCCTATAACTATGAACTTATCTATGCAAGATTCTCATAGTTATAGACTCTTGCATGTCTCTTCTTTTGTTTGACTCAGTCTCATCATTTCGCATGTTGGCATCCAAACCCCTGAATTCTTCCTCATGACTATAGGACTCTTGGTCATCTTCCATTGTTGTGGTTCTCATATAGAAACTGAAATGATTCTTTGAACCTCTAATTCTGTAGAAAATGTGCATGCAAACAATTTATGTTAGATGAAAGTAAATACAAACACAATTTGTAAAAAAAATCATAATTTTTTCTTCTCTTTAATGCCACCAATCATCTTCTTTTTAGTTGACTGTAAAATTGTATGCTCCAAATAATTTTCTAGGTTAATAAATGGATTCTCCTCCTTAAAACTTTTCCATCGACTATTTATTTTTCCAATTCTAAGTTCCAAGTAGAAAGTTGTGGTCATCAGAAGTTTTGACCATTTCCCCTTTTTCAACCCTGCATGCTACATGTGTCCTCTTTCCCTCCCAACAAATGTTTAGGTACCCATAACTCAAATTTGGCTTCATGGATGACTTCTACAATTCATGATTTTTCCATAGACTGCTCTTAAACCCCAAACTAACTCTCCAACAAGGAGTTATGCCCTCTAAAAGAAATATGGTACTAAATTTTACCCTTGGTTGTTTTGGTTGTAACTTCCGTGTACAAGCTCTGTTTGGTGAGCAGTTTAGCTTGATATAAATCTCTCTCCAAACTCTATCACTTTAGAATAAAATTTTGATTAGTACAAAATTGATTTTTTAAAAACATTGTTTAGGCCCTCAAAAATGCCCTGTAAGATGAAGAACTTCAAAATATGAAATTTTCATAGAAAATTCACTAATTTATTGTTTTAACAGTCTTTAGATCCAACCCATTGTCGGTGTATTTAATTTTCTTATTAAAACATCCAATACATTTAACTCTCAATCCGAGGCTCATATGGAACTTGTGAATTTCTGTGCAATGTATATGCAGGAACACATATTATTTCTATGTGTTTTATTCATAGTATCAATGATTACGTTGTGGTCAGAGTATAGACAATTCTCAAGCTATGGAAAGGTTCTACAAAAATCCACACTTGCAGGAAATTAAATTAAACTTGCAAAAAAGAAACACACAAGTTGCATCTGTATCATGAGTATGACTCAACTGTCTCCTTAAGAAACCCCAACTGTGTGTAGTAAAACTTATTGCATAATTGAAAATCTAAATTACTCTTGCATAAATTGAAATTCACACCACACTTGTTGAAAATAAATCACACATGCTGGAAGGAAATTGATTAACTACTTGTTGGAAATCATAGCATAATCTTTGCCAAGATGATCCATGTCATTATTGAGACTAACGAATATAGTCATTGCATTAAGCACAATTATTCAACAACATAAAATGATACAACCCAATCTGAAATGCATTTATTAGAAACAAATGAATAAATGAAATCCAACATAAACACAACCTTGTATGCGTAATCTAATTACATGAGCATTTTGAATCAAGAAACTAGTTACCAAATTAAATTAAATAAATCCTACCTGAATTTATAATGAAATTACATAACAAGGAATCAAATAAACCATCTAAGCTACACAATGCTTTGTTATATTGGAGTGGGCCATACTTCCATAGAACAAAGTGATGATATTATCTTATATCAACATAAATTAGCTAAATTAACTAAGCTAATCGAAAGAAATCCATCTATTACAAATATGCAAGGAAAATATATCAAATGAATTAATTAAAACACATGCTATGGAAATTATAAAACTATAATTAAAATGAAAACTCAAATGAATTAATTAAATCACACACTACTGAAATTATAAAAATACAATTTAAAATAAAAACTCAAACGAATTAATTAAATCGCATAGTACTAAAATTATAAAACTACAATTGAAATAAAAAATCACTGAATTATTCCATTGTCATTCAGACATTGCTCCAAGAGTCCTCCCCAAACAATGGAGAGAGTGCTCTCTTTTAAACATAAATTAAATGGAAAATAGAAATAACAAATATCTAAATAAATCCACTTATGGATTTAATAAATCCATAATTGTTACAACAATTTTCTAAATAACTAATGGTTTCCATGATCCTTACTAAGGATTAGCAATTAATAAATAAACTCCAATATCTTTGTTAATAATTAGAAAACAATAAATAACTCCATGATCTTTTGCTAACAATTAGCAAATAATAAATAACTCCAAGATCTTTTGCCCAAAAATTCCAAGATTCTTGGTTAACCACTCAAACTAATCTTATTAATGATTTCAAGATTCTTTCCATATTCAGAATGGTTGTTCTTTCCATATTAAAAATGGTTGTTGATGGTCCAAATCCATGTCGGGTCTTGATGGTTGAAGAAAAATTTTCATGGATTTGCAAATCTGTACATGGAGTTTCGACAATGTTGTAACTTACAAGTAACATCAAATCAGAGTAACAACAAACACAAGTTATAGCAAATCGTAAAAACTTGATTTCTCAAAACATACACTCTGGGTTGTTGAGATATTTTGAGGATAAGCATGTTTAGACTCAATAAAGCCTCATGCAAGAAATTTCAAGTACCCACATTGTCAATATTCAGTTGTAGGAGTAACAACATTGACAACGTAGAAGTAATATCAGTGACAACTGGTTCTAGAACATTCACAAACTAAACCATTTTTCTAAGATAAATGCAAGATGTGTTATTTCTCTAATTTTTAACTATAATTCATATAAAATAATGAAGAAATGCAATGGAAATCACCTTGGTTCTACATCCTTCATATAAGCATTACAATGGATCAATAAGCATTAATACGAGGTTATGGGTAAGGAAGAAGGGATTAAAAATAGGGAAAGAGGATGTAAAAAGGATGACAATTCCATGGCCCAACACCTATTGATATCAAAATTGGGACTAATCCCAATCGTTCATATTCCTATCTTTTCCAAGCTATGGCTAGTCCTCTGCACGCTTGTCAGAATCTCTTTTTTAGAGTCTTCCCATCAAAAAATCCAAGTGGATAGATGCGCGGATCCCTCTGAAACCTTCAGTCCAAAACACTTTCAGACCCATCTCATTGGAAAATTAAATTGTTGGATGCATGGATCCTCCCAAAACTTGCAGTCTGAAGCATTGTTAGACTCCTACCATCAGAAACCCTCCATCAGAAACATACCTCACCATGTTCCTCAACCCTTCCAAACTCGAAGCTATGATAGACTATCAGGCTCGCTATGTTGGACTCACTGATCGAAAATATTTCTTTAAAACAAGACATCTCCGTGAAATTTGACAACTAAGATTGACCATGATTGATCAGACAGGTCTCATTCTTTCAGGTTTCTTCCATCGGGCTTCTCTCCTTTGGACTTCAATTTGCACCCTACTTTAAGACTTTTCTTAAACCCAACTTTTGATGAATGGCTAGGATTGACCATCAATGTGATCAACGGTCCTCATTCATTTGACTCACACCATTGAAATCCTCCTTTTGGATTCAACCTCATGCCTGAATCTGAAGTCTTGCTAAAACCTTCTTCTCAAAGTATTTTTGGGTATTCCTTGCTCTGATCTTTTCCGTTGAATCTCAACCGACGACTCTCCAAGTTGAATATATCTGGAGCGTCGATTACTAGACTTCATAAACATCCTAAAAATTATAGGATTTTGACTCCCTAGGCCAAAATTGACTTTGCAACCTACAACCCGATGTCGTGAATTACCTTCTTCGCTACTCTGAAGCACTGAAACTCGAACATATGCTTATAAATTGGGGATTTCACTTATGTTCACC
>JZKD02S1900500.1:456866-481862 GCA_000966675.3 Picea glauca
ATCTGTCATAGGACAAAATATACAACCATGAATCTACTCAATTCATGTTAGCTCCTGGCCCATACAAGATCAATATTGAACCTTGAGCTCTGATACCATTATGTAACATCCCCTAGCTTAACTAGGGAACACTACTACACAAAAATAAACACAAAATGAACTTTTCTTCTGATAATCAAAATCATGTAGCTTACTAGCTACAATTTGAACACACATTTCAACTAATTTATGATACACATAATTAAATGCATCAACATCCTTCTAAACAAGCATGAAATCAACTAATAAAACATCTATAACAACATATAATTCCATTCCCATTCACAGAGTAAATGCACAACCATGAACTCATAAATAACTCAACAAAATAGATAAACACTTATCCTTAAAAGAGATTTTATGCAACCAGTTTCCTGGGAAGGATGTTCCACCCAAATATATACATGTTGTTCCAAATATCAACAACAAGTCACCCCTAATCTAGGGATAGGAATCCATGAAAGAAGGATACCGCTCATAGTTCCCTCATAGCTCAATATCACACAACCCATTGGTTTTCTCCTACAATTATCTTGAATTTCCTCCAAGTCTCTTCCTCTTGACCTTCCCAACCCAAGGAACGTACCCCTTCACTTCTCTCAATCGATCGAGCATCCCATTCATTTATTAGGGTCTATTTGGAACATGTATCTAGGAATCTCTCGGTTGGGAACTCAAGGGAAATCACTGCCAGAAAAAACAACAACAAACATTTGTTGATATAGTGCAACTCACCCAGGAGTTCACTCTTTAGGCCTGACAACCTGGATCTTCAATTTCTAGCTCTGAAATTCTTGAAAAATGTTATAGCATGCTCTAGAATTCTCCCAGCCTTGTTGTTTCATCTCCCAAACTATTCTTCCCTCTTCTCTTGTTGTTCCTCTCAACACTAAATGTGTAAAACTACCTATTACTACCCATATGAATTTCATCTATTTTCCCAAGATAGTTGATTGCTCACTCTATCCAATGTTGATTTTACTTCAAGCCCATGCTCTCCAATAACTATGGAATGTGAATCTCACACCAACCCTATGAAAGGTATTCAATGATTGGGCTCCCATACACTCAAACAGAAAATAAAATGTTTTCCCTAAATGGTAATAAAATTCAGAAATGTGGGTTTGAATTAATACCCATAAACTATTTCACTTTGGACCCCTCTTGGACACTCTCTAGGAATTCCCCCTCTCTTGTGGATTAATAATCCCCCATATATATCCATATCCCAATAGTTGGTATTACATTATATTTATTTACGATTCAGTAAATACATTTCACATTTACATTGCTTGGCCATAGCCACATTTATATCTACATTATGCATTAATTAAACTAGGGATTACACTGGGGATGTTACAAGAGTTGTCATCCTTTTGCTTCAACTATGGAATTATCCAATGCCTCTCCTCCAACTATTACCCTCAAGGAAATGGTATTGTTGAGTCAAGTAATAATTGTTGACCATTTTTAAGAAGACAGTGGGGGACAACAAGAAAAGTTGGTATAGAAAGATAAAGTATGCTCTATGGGATGATAAAATAACTAAGAAAGACTCCAGTGGAAAGAGTCCATTTGAGTTAGTTTATATGATGGATGCAACATTTTCAGTTCACCTAAAGATCCCAATTTATAATTTAATGCAGTAGTTCTCATCCGATCAAGATGTGGTGCAAAACAAATTAACCAGTTGATCAAGCTCAACACGAATTGAAGACATGCATTTTATCATCTAGCAACGAGTCAGGAAAATATGAAGAGAAAGTTTGACAAGAAGGTTCGCCCAATAAATTTCCAAAGATGTGATCTTGTTCTCATTTGGAACAAAATAAATGGAAAGGTAGGTAAACAGTGTAAGTTTGAAAGTATTTGGTTGGGTCCTTACAAAATTGAAGGTTTTGACGGTAATAATTACTTCTATCGAAGTCATCTGGATGGTGAGAGACTTCCATTAGCTATAAATGGCCAAGTTTTGAAGATTATCTATGAAGGTAATACATTATTCCATGGGTCATCCTTGTACTATAGTAAGTTTATTAAGCTTTCTTACTTATTTTCTTTCATTTTATTGATTTCTGCATTTTATTTTTGTTTTAGAATAAAAAGTTAAATGTTTCTTACATGTATGTAATTTTCTCTGAGATGTGGTGCTACTAACATGCGTTTGGATATATATTTCATTTATACATGGATTTATTTCTCTTTTAGGGAAGTGGAAAATGAACTTATGTCTTCACCCTATCCTATATTTGACATCCATTAGTTGAGAATGTTTCAGGTCTACAAGTTTTTCAAATTCTAGATTTCTCATGCACTCTTGAGATGAGCACATCTCCATGAGTTGGATCCATATGTTGATACTCAGAGTGACCTCAAGGTACCCTATATTTTTTTTTCTAGATATGGACCACCATATGAGTAGATTATATTCCTTACTGTATCAAAATGAGTCAAAAGTGTGGTTGTATTTGCACTCATGTATTGTATTGGACCATGCTTATATGTTCTATGTGTTATTGCATGGATTGTAGTTTGGGAAAATCCCAATCCAACCCACAAAGATGTGACAACTACGGAAGTATCTACCCACTATCACCTTATATAAATACTCCCCTCACTTTAGAGATGATAAAATCACCACAATGGGGGAACCCCGGTTGAACCTAGGGGGATTGCGATGGAAAGTGAAAAGAGATGAAGGATTCCCCTATAGGTCAAGATAAAGAGTGGAAATGAGGCTTAATAATGAGTCTCGTGAGATGGTGAGTGGTTTCCAAATTAGTGTGTCTGCAAAATAATGTAAAACTTGTCTTGAACAAGACAATATGTGATAATAGAAGCCTAAAAAACAATGGGGATGCAACAAGCAACCACATTGTCCCAATTTGCAGCAGTATGGAAATATATATATCAGTAGTAAATAATTTATGATATTTGCAACAGTAACCATCAAAATCAAGTGCAAGGTGTTGGAAATAAAGCTAACAATGAGTAGATAATTTTCCAATAGTTAGAGCAAGACTTAGATAGAAATTTAAGGGTTGTTAGTAGGTGTTATCAACAAGATTTGTAACAACCTTATGGTTGTAGCAAACTATTTCTACAACAAAAAGTTCTAGCCACTAAAATCAGCAGGTAAACCACCCAAAAGACAACTTATAACCAGTAGAACAATTACCAAGGCTTACAAGTGAAATTTAGCGGTATAATAGTGGGTAAATAATGAAAAGAGGATGAGTTTGTTGTATCCCTATTGGTTGTAGCATAAATTTTTTTACAACATTGAGAACACTTGGCTAATGAAAACACCCTTAGGGAACAATGTATCTTAAATAATGTAAAATAAAATTCTAAACTTAAACAATTCAAACTCCTTGACATCGCGTTTATCAATGCATAATATTCAATATCCAATGTGTTATATCTCAAAATTCCACTAATATGCATTTTTGACATTAGCCTACTCATTTACACATTTGTCAACCACTTTTTTTGAGTTTCCTCTTAAAAAATATATTTTTGTATGATGTACGTGCCCTGATACATATGTAGAGAACGCGCATCTAGGACATGAATAACTAACATCCTGCATAAACTCTCAAAAGCTGGAAAAAAAAAAAGTTTCGCACTGTCAGACGAAGTTTATGGGCTATTATGGGTTGAACAACCATTTTACCTCATGTAGCCCTTATGAAAACCAAATAACCATCATTTCTCCATATAAAAGGGCCCTAGGGGGGTCATTTGAATATATGAAAGAAGAGGCAAGTGAACTCTGCCAAAATTTCTTCCTTGCATTCCAAGCCTTTGCATCATGTTCTGAGTTTTCATCCTTGGCATTCTCAATTATTCATCCTCCTTATACAATCCATACATTTCCTTCTTTTTGCATGTTGGTTGTGAGGATCTCATTTTGGGAATGGTGCACTTGGAGTCTAATTAGAGGAACCTAGGCGAGGTTCGTGGAGTGGTGTCGGAAGGTTAAGGTTGTATCTTATCATCTTGTTTTCAATAAAAGAGAATCTTCTTGTCCCAAATCTATGTGTCTTCGTTTTTATGACTCTAAATTGCTTTAATGAATATTTATACCTTTAAATGATCTTGGTGATTATGCATATGTTGTTGTATATTGTTCTTTGAATTTGTTTCGGGACATCATTGGCAGGAGGCCTGTAATCCAAGAGCAGACAACAAAAGGAAAGGATCTACTACAAACAGAAGGACTTAAGGTGCATACTTGATTTACTTTATTTTCCCTTAATTGTTATTAGGTCTTGTTAGATTTGAATGGAATAGGAGTAAGTTTTTATTTCAAGGTGTCATTCCTCTGCCTAATCATTAGAACCCGATTAGGGGGATTTTTCCCCAAAGAAGAATTGGTGACTCCATTGGGGAGGATCTCTAGGGTATTGTTAGGAGATTCTTTTTTGTCTGAATTCCTGTTGTTTTTCTGTGCTTTCTGAGTCTGTGAGAGTCTTTGGTCACCTTCCAGGTGTTTACCATGTTTTCTTAATATGGATGGTCACTCTCAGTTTTATCTCTTTTTGGGTTTGTTCAGTCATATACGTGCCTTGGCCTATACCCAGCCCGCATACACATGCTCTATGAGTTTAATACATCCCACGTACATAGAAAGGCTACCTATGCACAACAAGCATGCCTGTTATTTTGGAGTGTTTTTCAAAAAAAAAAATCATTCCTTCCAGGAAACCTTTGGTTTCTCAGGACCACGTGAGTGCTAGAGACCTCTGTTAACTGTTGTTAGAAAATATTTAAGTCTCATATTGTTTATGAAATTGTAAAGAAATCCTCTTGTATATTTTTCTTTGTCTCTTTATGTCTTTTATTAAAGTTGAAGGTGTACTTTTAAGATTTAGGTTCTCCTTTGGATTATAGGGAATCCTTGTTTTCTGGAAGTGGTTTAGGACAAGAGTTAGTATCTTGGTTTTTCTCCTTCTCTCTTGGTATGCCTTGAAAATAAAAAAATATATTTGTTTTTTTATTTTCATTTCAAAAGCATATAAAAAAAATTTAAAAATTGTAGTTAAGTGTAAAAACAATTATCGTCCCTTTCCCTTGTATTCATTTTGCAAAAATAAAAAGAAGTTTATTAATTGCATCTACATGTTACTTTTCATGTTTGTTTGGTTGTAGTAGATTAGGTTTTGTTTATAAAAGAAAATAAGTTCTAACCCAAATTTCCTTGATACTTTCTTTCTGAAAAAGGCTTGAGTTGTTGCATTTCATTGGAAACAAAAAATCATTATAGGACAAGTTGTGCATAGGATCTTGGTTTGATTTTTGAAAAGTTTTCATTTTAAGTGAAAAGAGCCAATTTTCATTTTTAGGAATTAGTTTGTTTTCATTTTCATCAGAAGCACAATGTTCTAAAAAACTCTATAATTATCCTCTTTTTCATCTCTAAAATAACATCACGAGTTTCACCACCGCACCCCTGAGTAATCAAGCCATTAAAATTAATGCTTAATGTTATAAACAATTAGAATTTTTCATTTACAAGGTAGACCAATTAGAATAGGCTTTAGGCCCTTCGATTAGGTGTGGAGAGGGAACTCTCCAAGGCCACTGAACAAACTTAAGAGTCTGAGTTAAGGAGTGTTGAAGTCTAGTTCTCGTAAAAGTTAGTCGAGACCCCCCTCTAACACAGGGGCTAAACATGAGGTCATGTGATGAAAGGTAGAGGAGATAACCTCTCCAAAGATGGACCAAGCATAGTGGGGATCATATTTAAGGGTCATTCTTGGGATTCTATTGACTTCATATGACTACGGAACTTTGTGGACCTAGAATCCGTTCAAGATCCTCAGTTGTCTTCAAGACCATTTTCTTTCAATACCCTTGAAAAGCTTCAGACATGGTTATATTTCTCATACAATCTTCCCAACAGTCCAATGTACCCGCCTGGTGACAGACTGTGAGATGGAAACCTAGTTTCCTTTCATCGTACTCACATAGGTGACTACGGGGGGCATACCGTGGTACCTAAGACAGATTTTGGACCATGCTTCCCAGAGAATACCTGGAGGGTGTTTCTGTGTTCAAGGTACACTTGCATCGATAATTTTCTCTAGTGTTGGTTGGCGTAATTGTTCTTCATGACCTTCTCTTGTTTGCTTGATTTATCTTTAGGGACTTTGTAGTGTGTGTTATGTACTTCTCCCTAGCTTTACCTTAAATTGTTGGTTTATCATTTCACAAAGTGGACGATCAAAAGATCCATTGTTCATGCAAGCTCCAAGGCCTCCCGTTGGTAACTGTGGAGCCACCCCTACCACTTTTGAGGCATAGGTTATATCAAGAACGTTCTTTCAAAGATACCAAGCCACAATAAATTATGCTCGATCATGTTCCTAGAGGAGACACTCCTGCACCAGAGGTAACTCGAATTTCATACCTCAAAGTTGAAGGCTTCAGGAGGCCCTAGAACCTTCTTATAACTAACCTCTCAGTGTCATTTCTTGTTCAGATATTCCCTCTTGAGATGACCACACCTAATATTCATCTCGTCAGCTAACTAGCTATGGAAGAAAATGATGTTTCCTCTACCCGGAGTTCACATACTCCCATATCGGCCGTAGGTGGAGGGAGCACCATACCCCCTCCCCCACCTTCCCCTATAAGGAATACCTCTCATCAGACATCTACCACTTCTGGAAGTAGCACAGTCTCTACTACAATTCTGATGGTTGTTCATACTTCGAGCATACAGAACACGTTTGGCACTCCTTTCTTATATGGGATGTCAATTTTTGACACAAGTTTGACTTTAACATACTCCACTTTACAGACTATTGGTCTGGGCATAGGAATTTCTAATACTCCTTTGCAAGGATCTCTTAGGGGTGCCTATGCTCTGTACAATTCAGTCCCTTATGGTGGGGGTCATATTCCCCCTCTATCCCCCTCACTTGGAAGTTATTTTCATCAACCATCTAGGCCCAATTCCAGTTCTATCCTATTTAATGGAGGGATTCAAAGGCCTCGGTCCTATACCAATTTGGTTGGGTCCATTCCATTCTCTTTATTTGGTGATTTTGGGAATAACACCTTCTCTTCGTCAGCATTTTTTGTCAAGGGGAAACCCCTTTCTCAATCAATGCAACATTATGCAAGGCTTTGTACTTTCACAAGGAATGATGGCAGGAACCACTTCCTTTCAAGGTCTTGTAAATCCTGGATAGGGTTCTATACCTATGAAAGGGATGTTAATTAGGGGAATCTCCTCCCACATCCAGTGGAACCCTAGGCAAGGTTCAGTTCCTATACCAGGGGGATTGGTTGGGGGAAACCTCAACCAAGGATTTTTTAATACCATGCAGGGGGGAATCCCCGGTCAAGGTATGTCATCAAAATATTAGAATTCATCTACGATGCAAAATAGTGTGCAGGTCCACTACATTGTCTAAGGAAACCCTGTTTTTTACCAGAAACTTGGTCAGGAGGAAAACTTTTCCTGGCAACCTAGTGCCAGCCAATATCCAGGTTCCTCTTTTCCTTTAACTCCGCCACAACCCAGGTTTCTTTTTTTGGAAACTCTTTATTTTCCATACTTGTCAAGGTTATTAAACAAACCTATTTATCCATGTTGGCCTCCTATGCCAACTACGTTGACCTCAGATATTCCAAAATTTGAAGGAAAGACTGGTGAAGATCTGGGTGTTCATGTTACAACTTTTCACCTGTGGTGCTCCTCCAATTCATTGAATGATGACTCTATTAAACTACAATTGTTTCAATGCACTCTCATAGGGGGTGCTGTGAAGTGGTATATTGAGCTCAATTTCTCAAAGTACTCTTACTTTAACGATTTGGTGATGGTTTTCTTGAACCATTTTCAGCTACTGGTGAGATACGATGTCAGAACTGAGTTGTTGGCCAATTTTGAGAAGACTAACGTTGTCCATATATCTGATCATATCTAATAATGGTGTCATCGTAAGATATTAATTAAAGTAAAAGTCCCTTCTGCATTTTTGCTCGAGTGGTTCCTAAAATATTTGGTGCCTTGTGTTTCTAAAGACATTGTAACTTTCAGAGTCTTTTCTGAAAAAGAGGCTATAATGAGGGCTCAACAGTTGGAATTGATCTATTTGCAATCTTGCATGCTTTATGAGATTATTCCTAATGCACTGCAGTCAAAATTTGACTTGACCAAACCAAATTTTTGGCCTCATGTCGATTGTATTGTGGGCTCAGTACAAATAAATCCCATAGATCAGTTTTTCAACCAAATGCAGCAATTATCGCTACAACAAACTATGGGCAGCCAGACTTCTAGTATGGATGCCCCCTCCACCCTCACGTCTAAAGCACACATGGTGAAAATGACAACCCCAAGGATAAACAACAGTTCAAGGGGAAAATAAAGTGTGAGGGAAAGAATGGTAAAGTGGGTAATGATGAAAAGGTTTCTAACAATGTTGGTGCGGGTAAAAATGAAAAGAATAAGGTTAAATTCCCATGTAAGATTTTCACAGGTGACCACCTAACTCATCAGTGCCTTCGGATCGAGGAAGCCCAAAATATTTTGGTACAGTAGCAACCTGTTGTGTTAACTAACCCTTTCCCTCAAGGGAAGAATTTGACACAGGCTTCCTCATCCAAAAACGTGCCTAGGGGAAATCAGAGTGCCTCCACTCTTAATTCTAACACTAGATCTACAAATGTGTACATGATGAGAGTGGATTCTCATCTTCAGACCAAGGCCCATGATTACAGAATTCTTGAATCTGCTGAGAAGGAAAAGAATCTCCTGACCTAATTCCTCCTCTTCATATCAAGAAGATAATGGGAGAAACAGTGACTCACATCCCCAAAGGTGCATTTAATAAATCTTCTCATAATCCAAATGCAAGAGCTTCTCATAACTACTCTGTCGTTGAAGATATTGCACAAACCCTTGTGTGATGTCTGCTCTAGAGGTCCTCCAGAGTTGCCCCTGGCTGAGAAAAGCATTATTGTCCACTTTAGGTGTTGTTGAGCCAGCTAACTCAATATATATCATTTTTTACCCTTTCAATCATAAACTTCATTTTCCTCACCACGTCGCCTTTCAGATAGTAGTGGTTTACGCCACAAAATTGTTGACACGAAATATTTTTCACACAGTGGTAGAAGAGGGTGCATCAACTTGTGTTATGTCGTTGGCATGTTGGAAGGATATTGGTCAACCCGAGTTGTCTATGTCTCCTACATTGTTACCTGCATTTGAAATCCATTCTTTTAGACTGCATGGAATAATCTCCTCCTTCCCCATGCAGTTGGAGGGAAAAACCGTGTGTGTCGAGGTCGAAGTAGTCGACGTGCCTCTCAACTACAACCTTTTGTTGGCTCAAAGTTGGACTTATGCAATGACAATGGTAGTATCCTCCATATTTCGAGTACCATGCTTTCCTCATGAAGGTAGGATAGTAGTCGTTGATCAATTTTCCTTCTCTCGACCTTACCCTTAATCAGGGGAATCAACGGTCCCGATGATTGATAACCTGCAGCAAGGTACTGTCAAATTAGGTGTTGGAATCTTTCCATATTTGATGGGAAATTTTGACTTTCCACCGCCTTCGAATGATATTAATTTTATTTCGGTTGTCCTTGTTCAGCCAAAGGTTGTGATTTTCCAAGTGACTTCATTTAGAATGACTTATTTCAAATATATGTGGACGTTACCTTCCCCATCAAATTCTATGGAAGGGGTAGGGAATCTCGGCATGGATATGCCCTTATCCACATCTAAGGTCACGTACAGTATTGTTCAGCAAACCTCGTCCAACTCTGATCCAACTCCCCCTCAAGAGCTAGATCATGTTCTAGATCCTATTTGGTCTCAAGAGTTTTTACTTTGCAAGATCCTTTGAACTTGGTATTACCTTTTGACGAGGATATTTTAGAGGCAATGACGGGTCTGGACAAACCTTGGGATGATCTTCATCATAGATCATACTTTTTACCCGAGCTTAGGAGAGTGGAAGGAAGAGAGTTTACTTCGACCATGACTAGAGATGACACTCTCTCTATCAACCCTTTGGAAACGCATGAAATATATGTCAAAGGAAACATGGAGAATATAGTGATTCCAATTGAAATCTCCAAAACCCCTGGTGTTGTCGAAAATATTTTCATCAGAGAAGATTGTTCCTTTGAGGAGATTCAAGTGTATGCTGAGTTATTTAAAGAAATTTTCTATGTTTTTTCTTGGTCTTATGAGAAAATCCTAGGAATTGACCCTCGTATTGTTGAACATGAAATTAGAACTTATCTTGATGCCAATCCAGTTTGGCAGAATCTTCATCTGGTCAACCCTTGAAAGGAAGTGGCCAGTAAAGTTGAGGTAGAGAAATTGATTAAGGTTGGTTTCATCTACCCAATTCAATTAACGAAATGGGTGTCAAATCTTGTTCTTTTCAATAAAAATAAAAGTATAATTCGAGTGTGCATGGATTTCCGCGATTTGAACAAGACATGTGTGAAAGATAACTTTCCTACCCCATTCATTGATTGTATTATCGATGAATGTGTGGGTTGTGAATTTTTTCCTTTATGGACAATTTCTCAAGGTCAATCAAATTTAGATCAAGCCCAAGGATCAACATAAGACTTCTTTTATATGTCCTTGGGGTACCTTTGCATATAAGAAAATTCCTTTTGGCCTAAAAACTGTTGGAGCTACTTTCCATCAGGCCATATCATTCGTATTTTTCATGACATTAAACATATAGTCGAAGCATATCTTGATGATCTTGCCTAACGTTCTCACAAGAGAATATATCATCCTGCTCACCTTCGACTTATTTTTTATAGGTTTCGATACTACCGGATTCGCTTGAATCCAAACAAGTGTAGCATTTGTGTTACATCGGGACATTTAAGGGGATTTATCGTGTCCAACAAAAGGATCATGGTTTATCCTCTTAAGTTTGAGGCAATATTTCAATTGCCTCCCCCATGCATATTTCCTCAGCTTCAGAGTATCCAATGGAAAGCTAACTTCTTACAACAATTTATTGCTAACTATGTCGAAATCACTAAGGGGTTCATGTGTATTTTGAAGAAAGGGGTCCCATTATTTTGGGATGAAGTGGCTCAACTCTCTTTTGAACCATTGAAAATTTCCCTAATGTCTTCCTCTCTGCTCATCCCACCTCATTATGGAAAATATTTCTTGTTATATTTAGCTACAGTAGAATCCACCATCAATATGGTCCTAGTTCAGGAGGAGGATGCACTCCAGGAAGACATTATCTACTTCCTTAGTTGAGGCTTAGTCGAAACAAAACGCAACTATATCCATGTTGAGAAACTGGCTTTGGAAATTGTTCATGTCATGCAAAAGTTTCATCATTATTTTCTACTTCGTAAGACCACCGCCATGGTCATCATTAATCCTTTTTAGTACTTTTTGACATGACGTATTATCGTCAAGAATATTATTTGGTGCATCATTATTCTTCAAGAATTCGATTTGGACTTTATTTCGATGAAGTCCAAGAAATATTTGGTCTTTGCAGAGTTAATTTTGGAACTTCCAATTGAGAGTGGAAAAGATTCTTCTGAAGAGTCATTGATCAATGAGGATCTATTCCTTATCGCATATTTTGACCCTTGGTATGAAGATATACATGTGTATCTTCAAACTTTGAATTTCCCTCCCTCTACTTCTCATGATGAGTGTCGACGAATACGCCATCAAGCAATAAATTATCTTATCATTTATGACATTGTGTATCATCTAGGAGTCGACTATGTTCTTCGTCATTGTCTAACTCATGGGGAAGCAGAGCTTGTGCTAAATAATTTCCACACTGGATCATGTGGCGGTCACTTGTTTGGGTTGGCTTCAGGCCAAAAAATCCTTCATTTTAGATACTTTTGGCTCTCATTAATAAAATATTTTATAGAGGTGGTTAAGAAGTGTCACCCATGTCAAATATTCTCTTGGAAGATGCTGGAACAACTTGCTTCTATGTTTCATGTGTTTTTTTTTTGCCCCTTCACTAAGTGGGGAATTGATTTCACTACATTCCATTCATCTTCTGCTAGGGGGTATCATTATATAATTATGGAAGTATACTACTTCCCCAAGTGGATCGAATCCATGCCAACATTTAGAAATGATGGGGAAACAATGGCACTCTTCATTTTCAACCAAATAGTTTCTAGGTTCGGTATACCAAAAGAGATTGTCATTGACCATGGCAGTCACTTTCAAAATAAGATGATGACTGAGTTAACGTCAAATATAGGGTTTAAACAAGAAAATTCATCACCTTATTATCCACAAGAGAATGGTCAAGTGGAGGTTTTCAATAAGTCTCTTAATACCATTCTCCAAGTCGAATTGGCATTTGATGTTATACTCAACACTTTTGGCATGACAAACTTTTGTGAAGAATGCTATAGGATTATCTACTTTCCAACTTGTTTACGGGATGGAGGTAGTCTTGTCTATAGAGTGTCAGGTTCCTTCTCTCAATTGGGTAGTGGAACTACTGCCCAACACAACTGCACTTGAATAGCATCTTCTCTATCTCGAGCAGCTCGATGAACAGTGTCGGGATGTAGCCTTGGCTAACGAGGCTCATAAGCATTGCGTCAAGTGCCAGTATGTTCGATCGATTCTCCCTAGATTTTTCTCTGAAGGTGATATTGTCTTGGTCTATGATCAAGATAATTATCCCTTTGGGGAAGGCAAGTTTAAACCCATGTGGTTCAGATCGTTTATTATAAATAATTTTTTGGAAAAAGGCACTTATGAATTGGTTGACTTTGAAGGAAATTTGTTTCCTGGTCCCATAAATGGGATTTATCTAAAGAAGTATTATGCTTAGGTTGGTCACCTCAGTGTGACTTATTGTAAATAGTGTATATATTATCTATATATTTTAATATATTTTTTTCTTATGGAAGTGTAGTTTATTGTGTTTCTACAGTGTGGAAGATGTCAAGAGAATATAAGGTTTATGTTGGGTTTGTAGACGGTTCCATCCGACACACTCAGAGCCTTTCTTCTGTAGCTTGGGTAATCTTCATGCCCATTGTTCAATTGGTATCTTCTGGAGATGCTTGTGTAGGAGAAGAAACCAATAATGTTGTTAAGTATAGTGTTGTAATAGAATTTCTACGTGATGTTCTGTCGCACGTTATTTCTCACCTCCAAGTTCATCTAGATGATCAACTGGTAGTGTCAGAGTTAAATGGAGTGTACCACGTCCACGATCCCTCCCTACACCGATGATTCCATAGGGTACGTCTGTTAGAATTTTATTTCGATTATATTACATATATTCATGTTCCTAGACGCTCTAATCAATTAGTTGATGCATTGACAAATCATGTTTTAGATTGGCATCTTTCACATATATAGATATAGAATCATACACATACACACACATGTAAATATATGTGTACAAAAGTTATTTACTCCATAAGGAAAAAATAAAAATATATATAATGTATCCAAAAATTATGCCACGGTATAAAATTTGGGTCGCGGGCCTCAAAAGTGTCAAGTATACATCGTCATGCTTAAGCCCTCAATACATAAGAGAGATACAAAAATGGGTTCCTCGGAATGCATGATGTCCAGTACTGATCTAATATCTAGGCATATTGTCCCTACTATAATGCACTAAAACGTTGGATAGATGATGAAACAACTAGACCCATGCCCTGGGTACTCCTACTACATGAGGTTGCATAGATGGCGGCATATCCTTGATCTCTTCCATGGGCATGCTACAGGTGAAGGTCATCAAGTTCCTCTCTACCTGCTTCAGTACTCTCTCAGCCTCTTCTAGCGATGGCCCTAACACTGGAACGAATCCTCCTAGATGGGTCTGATCTCGAGGACGGAGCCTATTCCTAGGGAATTTTGTTTCCCACACTGGTCCCACATCTGTACATAACAGGTTTGAGTTAGTACTATGAGGTTACCAAAAACATTTTGTATTTCTCATAATAAAATTAAAAAATTAAACAATGATAGTATGTACCTATCTCTTCATGTGTTGCGCCATGGGGAATGGGAATGTCGGGGTCTCTCAAGAAGCTAATCCTCGATGGTAGGAATTTTTCATTTCCACCAGTAGAAGAACTCGTCACCGTATGACACACGTGCCCCCCCTACTCCCTAGTGAGGCATAAAAGTGTCCCATATACACATTGTTGGAAAGGAGGCTATGTGACATCACACACTCTCCTTCGGGCTTATGTCTGGCACTCTTTCAAATAAGAATGCACATATTATTGTCCCGAATCCAAATTTTTTCTTCTTCCTCAACTTACACTATGTCAATTGTGTCTTCATGTAGTTGACCATGGTAGTGCTAAAATTAAATATCACTGACTATAGACATTGTACTGCATAATGAATCTAAGATCGAGAGGCCTGATGGAGAGTAGTGGATCTAGTAATCCGCCCAATCATGTATAACACCACTCTCAAGGAAATATTTGTAATCTTCTGTATAGGGACTTGAGAGACTACTTTTT
This sequence comes from Picea glauca, assembly GCA_000966675.3. NCBI lineage: Eukaryota > Viridiplantae > Streptophyta > Pinopsida > Pinales > Pinaceae > Picea > Picea glauca. Next base: position 471,414 of record JZKD02S1900500.1, read on the forward strand.
CTATATCGGCTTCACAATACAAGTCAACATAGTGGGATATGTTATATTTCCCTGGAGGGAAATTTATCAAGTTCACCAGCTCATCCCTCTTAGAAATATTGGTCAGAAAGTAGATGTCCTTGATGGTTGGTGTCAAAGATTGGCCTTCTAGCATAAAGGTCTCTACACCTTGGTTCCAATACTCAACTAAGTGGTTTAGTAGTCTCGGTTGGGCTCTCATAAAAGGACTGCAGAATAATTTCCACATTCTACATTGTTTTAGCATAGCCATGGCCTCTAGGTCATCTTCAACCATTTGTTATACTTCTTCATGTTCTCTCTCCCTCCAATGCACATACATCCTGGATCATGCAATAATTTGGGAGTCAGTGCCTTTTTTTATCACTTTTTTGAGTATGTACTCGCCCTGTTTTGAAGACAGTCACGTATGTACGCTTCCTGAGGGTATCTCATCCAACGTACATCCATGTGAATAGTGCGAGTACATGCACAGTCATTAGGAAATTTAGGGTGTGTGGCCCCTAAATTCCTCTAAAAGTCATAAAAATGAATGAAATTGCAAGAGGAGCAGAGGGGTACTTACTTGGTCCAAGTACGAGTCGATTTCGTCCATTGTCACTCTCTGAATGTGCAATTGAAGAAAGAGGGTTTTTACTATTTTTGGGTATGTTCAAACTACAATGGTGAAAATGACCCCTTTCACCTCTATTTATAATTTTTTGACACTTTTTTGACCTAGTTTTGCCCCGTATTCTTCCCTATTGTTTTCTCGGTGGATGTTGTGGTTCCTCTTGGTGATCTTTTGGTCATTTAAACATTTTATATGCTTTGGATGATATATTTTTTAATGCATGGATGTTACTTATATCATCATGTGACGAAGTTATGTTTTTGTCAATTTCATATAGGGTAGGTTTATACCACCTTGCATTTTTCATTTTATTGACGATTTTCGTTTTTCCATAGGGTCGATCCCACCGAAGTGCGACACGAAACCTTGCATGTTGCTTTAGAAGTGACGTAATTAGGTGGTAGAGTCTTCCTCTCCATGGATTCCCTAGGTATATCCTTATGTTGCATTATAGCATCCATGCTATGAGTCTTTTGTAGGCTTGGGAGTCCCTTTTAGTCCCACCATGACTTTTTGTTGAAGCCTCATCCTTCTTCTTCACATTTTTCTGACATATACCCATGGGAATCCCCTAGACCATGGTTTGTCTTCTTTCAAGCTCACTTAAACTATGAAAGCAACATCTAGTGAGAGATTATTTACCCTTTTCAACCTCATTTAGATTACATATGAAAAGGAGCCCCCTCTGGAGTCTTCTTTAATATATTTTAATACTCTCTAAAATTGAAAATATTGTCAAGAGATATCGTTTCCCTTCATGCTAGTCAAAGTGAAATTTGAAGGAACATCTGCCCAGTGATAGTTTACCTGTTTCTTGGTCTAGATGGCTAATTTTACAAAAAATATACACCCTAAGAGCTACGGTTCGCTAGGAGATTATTCTCAGGTGTAAGTTTAACCCTTTTTCGGGCATGAGGGACTAAATTTGCGAAAAAGGGCCATTCTCCTTTATTTTGGTTTATCACTTTTTTCATGCCTTGGATATTATTTACGAAAAAGGAAACCCCCTAGAGTCTCCTTTAAGCCCTTTTCAAACTCCCTACACAGGAAAATATCTATGAGTGACCTTGTTTCTTTCACACTAATTAATTCATCCAGAAAGAACATCTATTTGGCATAAGTTTAACCCTTTTTATGGCCAATATATTAACCACGAAAAAAATATGCCTTGGGAGACACGTCTCATCGGGAGAGTTCACCTAACTTATGTTTTATACTTTTCCAGGATCATGGGATTAAATTTACAAAAAAAGATGAGGGATTCCATAGTTAAGCTCTTTTCAAAATCCTTAAATTGAAAATATAGTCGAGTGCTCTTGTCTCTATCACACTGGTTAAAAAGGTTTTGAAGAGACGTCCTTTCCGTATAAGTTTAACCCTTTTCTGGAATGACTGGAATATGTATGAAAATGGAGTACTCTCACCCCAATGACAAGATGATCCAAGTGGATATCGGTGTCCACCCACCTTTTCCAACTCGCTCAAAATAGTTTTCTGGCGATTTTGGTAATTTACTATTTTTAGCAATTTTTTAACTTCCGAGGCCATTTTGAGGACCTAAACGATGCTTTTGGGGAAATAGGGAGAATATGGAGGTTCCTTTTATATTTCCTCCAAAATTATTCTCCTCGATGATACCTTTCCAATGGGCTATCATACACCTAAAACGGAGATCGTATGAAAAAGTTACAACCCTGGGAAGTTGATGTACTAACTTACCCAAACGAAGCCCACATGACTTTTGGTGCTTCATCTCCTAGGTTTAGGTTTTTGGATTTATAGGGTTTTGGGAATTCTTGTTTATTGTAAAAATTCCTTCAGAGCCTCATTGTAATCATCTTCTTGTGAATGCGAGTAGCCATCACATCTCTTCTCAGAGATAAGTTGCCACCATTCTAGCGAGTCTTTCACTCTATATTTTTACAGTCTCTGTACATTTCTTTCATTAATAGAAATCATGTATTACTGTATATCCATGTTTATGGTTGCATATATGATACATTTATGTTATATTATTGAATATATGTGATATCTCTGTGCATTTCTTTATTATATCCTCTCTCTCATTTTGTGCCGAAAATAATCTAGATCAGTGGTATCAGAGCACGTTGTTCTTGATCATTTTTTTCAGTGCATGTCCCCAACGAGGTCCGAGTATAGAAAATTGGGTCTCGATCTTGTCTCTCTTGAATAGAATCTCTCTCACACACCCAAGAAACCCTCCATGGAAGAAGAAAAAAAAATGATGGAGCAGACGATCCTATAAATCTGTTTCTTTAGAAATCTCTCATGCGACAGAGGGACGAAATGATGGAGAATTTTTCCCACATCCCTCAACACATGCCGATAGAAATAGGTGCATATTCATAAAACATCCACTTTGGAAGAACCTCTCCTTTCAAGGTACAATTTATTTTTGATATTCCCATATTTGAAGGTCAGATAGATGCGAATTCCCTAGACAAATGGTTAAATATGCTAGATGGTTATTTCTCTATTCACCATTTTTTCGACAACAAAAAGATCACCTTCACACTCTTTAAAGATCTTCCCCATGTCAAACGTTGGTGGGAAACTTACTGGGAGAAAAGTTCCATAGAGGAGTCTGGAATATATGGGGTCGATCCCACTTGGGATTTTTTTGTGGATGCGGTAAATGAACAGTATTACCCTGTTGGCAACCATGAGGACTGGTACATGAGATGGACCACACTGCGGCAAGAGAGGGACCAAGCATTTTCGTATTTCACCAATACCTTCCATACCTTCACACCAAGATGGGTATCAAAGACTCTTAACAACATTTGGTTCTGAAATACCATGGGGCTCTACACAGATACATCCAAACTGAAATGGATTTTCTGGACATATCATCACTCGGTGTTGTTTATCAATATGATGTTAAAATCGAGAAGAAATTTAAGCACCAGAACAAACGGGAGTTCGGGTCTACAAATCCACAAAAACCAAAGTATGACAAAGATGACCCTAACAAACAGTCGGCTGAAAACCAGTCCAAGCCACAAGAAAAGAAGGGTCACAGCAAGAAAAGGAAGGACACCGAAAAATGGTGTGATTTCCACAAAATCCCCTGGCACAACACTGATGAATGTTGCTCAAAACAGTAATTGGTGGTCGAGATCAAAGACAAGGAGACGAACCCTGATTCGAAATCTGATTCTGAAAATACTGTTAAAGGAAAGATCATTGACGCAAACCCCACTTCTATTGTCATGACCACAACAATTCAAATAAAAGAACCAACAGATCCTGAAGAGGGGGAGTGCCTTTTTCATTCATAGATGTGGGTGAAGGGGACCCCACTGCATTTTATTATTGATAGTGGAAGCCAAAAGAACCTCATCTTAATAGAGGTCGTCAAACAGTTGGGATTGTCAACAACACCACACTCACAGCCATACAACATCAGGTGGCTTCACCAAGGATGAGATATTTGTGTTAGCCAGCAGTGTTGATTGTCATATGGCATCCATCCCTTCAAGGATGAGGTATTATGTGATGTTTCTCCATTGGATGTCTGTGATGTTCTCTTGGGCCAACCATATATGTGGATACACCATGTTGTTTATGAGTCTTGACCCCACAGTGTCATTGTTTCTCTACGGGGTCATCTATACAGAATACGAGAGGTAGTTATGACTATTTCTCCACCTAAACAGTGCTGCAAGGTAGCATCTCATACTGCAAAATTCAGCTTCTTCACAATATGTTCAAATGGGGAACAAAAGGACATTTCAACCACTACAGCCTCGCCCCAAGATCCTTATATCCAATAGAAGTAGGTCGACAAGGTTGCAACAAAGAGAAAATATTCCCTCTGTACACTGTCCTCTCATGTAGCTCGACTTGTTGAATAACCTCAACCTCAACGGGTTCGTGACAGACTTCCACAAACTGAGCAGTGCGACATCTCCAGCAAGGCAAGCAGCTCACCAAGATTCAGATTCAGCAAATGTTTTTCCCTCTCCTCCGAGTAGTCAATGCAATGGAGACCATTGATTCCTAAGGAGGGAGGATTGATCCAGGTGGATATCGGTGGCCACCCACCTTTTTCAACTAGCTCAAAACAATTTTCTGGCAAATTTGGTAATTTACCATTTTTAGCAGTTTTTTAACTTCCAGGGCCATTTTGAGGCCGTAAACGACGTGTTTGGGAAAATGGGAAGAAATATGGAAGTTCCTTCAATATTTCCTCCAAAATTAATCTCCTCGATGATACCTTTCCAATGGGCTATTATGCACCTAAAATAGAGATTGTAAGAAAAAGTTACGACCCCGGGAAGTTCATGTACTAACTTACCCAAACGGGGCCCACATGAATTTTGGCGGTTCATCTCCTATGGTTAGGTTTTTGGATGTATAGGTTTTTTGGCATTCCTGTTTATTGTAAAAATGCCTTCAGAGCCTCATTGTAAAATCTTCTTGCAAATGCGAGTAGCTGTCACATCTCTTCTCATAGATAAGTTGCCACCATTCTAGCGAGTCTTTCACTCTGTATTTTTATAGTCTCTGTACATTTCTTTCATTAATAGAAATCATGTATTATTGTATATTTGTGTTTATGGTTGTATCTCTGATACATTTCTGTTATATTATTGAATATCTTTGGTATCGTTGTGCATTTCTTTATTATATCTCTACTCTCATTTCGTGCTGAAAATAATCTAGATCACAAGAAGAATTCTCCTTGGTATGATTTTATTCATTTTCAAGACCTGGAGACTAAACTTACAAAAAATACCACTTTAGAGTCTTCTTTTACTGGTTTTTTAGACTCTTTAAACGTGAAAAACCGTCAATCTTACCTTCTTTGGGCTCGTAAAACTTTACATTGAAGGAATCTCATTATGTCAATCTGTAATTGCATTGCATGTATCACTCTTGTATATTTGGCCTAATTCCAGCTCCATTTTTCTATTATTGAAATTTTAGAGAATTCCTTAGGTGTAGGCCTTGCATCATTTTTTTCCTTTGCGATCTGACACCCTGACCCATAGATAAAAATTTCCAAGTGTCCCTATTCTGCACATGTCTCCTTGCACTGAGAATCAGTATGTTCAATGTGCTTGGAACTAGTTTTCTTGCTCATGACACTTGTTCCTCCTTTGTAACGTAGCGTCCTTTTTCAATAGAATTAAATATATGAAAAATACAAAAAAATAAAATATTTCAAAAAGAGGGGACGGGAAACATTTTCTTTTACTAGCAGAAATATAGTCACCCTTGGACAAAGCACATCCTTCAATTTGTTCTGCAAGAATTGGGATTTCGTATGACCTTAGGAGGTTGTTCTCGTTAGATAGAGTTGTGTCCTCCTCCATTTGGTTACTCTTATAAACATATGGAGAGTTTTTGGTGCCTCGTGTGCCACAGAATTATGTCAATAACATGTTTCATGAGTCTTTTCATATGTCGTGCTCTTGTACAAGGGAAAATCTTACAACCTGAGTCAGCCATTCTGCAATATGTCTCTAGACCTTCATGAGTCATCCATCCCAAGAATCCTGTCAAGTACACATTCATAATAAATGAATTTTTGTGATCCAAATGGATTTCAATGGCCTCCCACCTATTCCAAATGGCTCATTTTGGCAGTTTTCCAGTTTGGCATATTTTTCCTAGTTTTCAGGTCCATGACTTTCGGGGTCGTTTTGAGGCCCTAAACAACATTTTTAGGGCTCACTACAATCAAATTGTGGCAGAGTCGGAGTCTAATAGAATCATGTGTAGTCATCATATAGATATTTCCAACGGGCTATCATGCACCTAAAACGAAGATCGTATGCAAAAGTTACGACATCGGGAAGTTGATGTACTAACTTACCCAAATGGGGCCGGCATGACTTTTGGTGCTTCATCTCTTACGGTTACGTTTTTGGATGTCTAGGGTTTTTCACATTCTTGTTTATTGTAAAAAGACCTTCAAGGCCTCATTGTAATCTTCTTCTTGTGAATGAGCACAATCGTCACATCTCTTCTCATAGATAAGCCACCACCATTCTAGCAAGTTTGTTTTCTGTTGCATTTTACAGTTTCAGCTTATTTCCTTGTTAAATAGAAACCAATTTTAATGTATATTTGTTATTTTGTGCTAAGAATATTTGATAATAATCTGTATTCATTTCGTTCCTCTCATTAAATTTTGATCATTGTTATCAGAGCAGTCTGCTCCTTGTCGTTCTTAATGCACGTCCCCAACGAGGTCAGGGTACAAAGAATTAGGTCTTGAGCTTCTTTCTCTTGAGGAAAAAATCTCTCGCACGCTCAAGCTATCTCTCATGGAGGGAGAAAATAAATACAATAGGACAAGATATTGTTGTAACCCCAATTTGCACCAAACATTCTTACTTGGCATCAGGCCATCTCATATTCCTTCTTTTCCAAGCCACTACTGAACAACTCTTCTAAAAAACTCCATTTTTAAAGGCACACGCACCCTGCTTCACTACAGCCCGCGTGTATATATAGTGTCCACGCTAGCTGACCCACTATAGCCCGCATGGACCTTCAGAAGCACGAAAAAAGGAAAGTTGTTGACGGAACACACAGCTTTGGGCAAGTTAAATAAACCTTTTGGCCATGCATGGTCAGTCATTCGACCAAATACCTAGGTCCTTCTAGCCTATAAAAGAAGGGGTGAGGGTCCCATTTGAAAGGAGGAAAAACATAGTAAAGAAACTCTACTTGAATTTGTATTCCCCTTTGCCCAAGATTATGCAACCATTTTGTGATTTCAATGAAGAAGAGGAGCTAGTGTGTTAGCAGTTGTTGCACAGTAAAAGAGGATCCCAGGACCAGATTCGTGGAGCAGTGGACGACTTCATCATTATAAGTTGCTTTAGTGAATTTAATAATAAAGAAGTACTTTTCCCATCCCACCATATGAGGTTTTCATTGTTTATTGCATACATGTTGATTAAATCTCTAATCTGTTAATCTGTAGATCAAATGCATGTGGAGTTCTTTGTTTGTCCTTTGTGAATGCAGGGCAGCCTTGAGAGGAGAGTTGCAGTCAAAGAGAGACCAAGCATGAAGAGGGATCGATATCAAACGCTGAAAATAAGGTATGTCTACCTGATCTTCTTAAGTGTGTATTTTCTTAAGAATGATGGGGATTAGGTCCGAGATGATGGTAAAAAGTAGGAATCTTTAGGTATTTTTTGCATGCATGATAAAACCCTAATTTCTATTCTGTAGGATGGATTCCCACCCACAACAAAATTGGCGACCATACTAGGGATCTCTAGGGTTTTTCGTGAGTCATTTTTGGGTATTTTTAAAAATTGGTTTCATCACCTTTTTCTGAGTTTTTGCAAGAGTCTGAGCTAGTAGGGATTATGGTCTTCCATACCAGTACTCCCTATTTTCTTTGCTTGGCTAAATTTTCTTTTCAGGAAGTCATAGAGGTACATGCAGCATGTATAAGGCCTGCATGCATGTACACACACCCTACCTTCACACAGACCGCGTGCATACGCCTGCTAATGAAGTGCTAGATGCGTGTCTGAGAACCAAGGAAATCCTTCTCAGGAAGAGGTAGTCATCCTCTCCCCTACAGAAGTGATCCTTCTCAAGGATCTCCTGGGTCCTTCTAGGTCTCTGATTGAACAGTCCATAGTCAGGTAAAAACCTCAGATCATCTTTTTCCTTGCATCTTTTTTCTGTCAAAGTAAGTTCCTGTGTCTTCAAGGGATTCTGGTTCTCAATACCAGTACTCCCTTCCTGAGCTTAGCCGCTTGTCTTTCTTCTTTTGAGGAGAAACAGAGGCACATGTGGCCCGTAGTGGGCCTACATGCATGCATACACATCCTGTCTTTGGGCATCCTGCGTGCATATGCTGGTTGTTGAAGTGACAGTCGCGTGTCTGTTTAGAAAATTTTGAGGAGGAAATCATCCTCTTCCATGTCAAGTTTTTACTTCCCAGGTTTTTCTTGTTTCTTTCTGGTCTCTATCATAAGAAGTTTTAGCCTAGGTTGTATTCCAACATAGCTTTCTTTTTCATTAAAAGATTTTTTGTGTTTCCTAGCTTTTTTAACTTATTTTTTTGGGGGGGGGGGCATGAATCGTGCATTCATCAGTTTCTTTTAGAATCTTTTGTTATTTCTACTTTGATTGGAAGAATAAATAAAAAATAAAAAATAACTTAGTTTGTTAGATCTCTTTCTTTCCTGGCATTTTCTTTTCATTGTTATTTGAAAAAGAAAAAGAAATTAGCATAGCGTTGTGTTTTCTTATAATTTTAAAATCATTTCAATATATATATATATAATCATTCTTTGCCAATGTTCATATAAGTTTCATCATTTTTCACAAGAGTCTTAACACCATCAGTTGCACTACCGTACCCTTTTGAGTAAATCAAGCGAGTAAAAGAACGCTAATTAAAATTTATTAGACTTTATGTTTGTAGGGTCCATCAACTAGAATAGGCTAGAGCCTTGATTTAGGTTGGAGAGGAAACTCTTCAAGGCTATAAAACAAACATACGAGTCTATGCTAAGGAGTGTAGAAGTCCAGTAATGTGGAAATTATCCGGGACCCCCCTCTAACGCAGGGGATAAACACGAGGCTGTGTGCGGAAAGGTGTTTCAAGATAAATCCGTAAGTGCGGACACAAACCGATCTCCCTAGATCCACCTGGATCTAGAACAAAACAAAATAGAATGATACTCTTTCCCTAGATTTACACTGTTGAATATACTAAGAGGCACGATTAAAGAACATAACTTGTAATCGCTCCCTTTGATCTTTGTTTCTCCCGCTTCACTTCAATGCTCTCGTACAGTCAAGATCAAAAAAATACAAACCAATCGAAGTGAAGGAAACATGAGCTAATCAACAATTAATCTATGTGTATGATCAAGGAGTTATACAATAAAGAGAAATTAATCTTTATGGGAAAGAAACACATTATTGTATTATATTGAATGTGAAAAAGAGATTACAACCGTTGCCTTGATGTCGTAAGGTCCCTTCCAACTGTCCTTCGTTACCCACACACTTCTTTCTCCAAAGATTCTGAGATCATAGATCTGATAGCTATTCACAATCTATCTTGACAAAGCAAATCTCAAAGCCACTTCAAACAAGCTAATAATTCCAAGCCAACCAAAAGCTAACTTTCTCCATGAGAACTCCTCTCCTTTTATAAGTTGAAGAGGATAAGGTGAAGAGGTTAGGATGATCCCACTAAATCATGAAAGCAAGTAAGATCTAAACCATTCGGATGCCACCTCACCATAGAAGCTTCTCCTTCTAGAAGATTCGTGAAAATGCTCATTTTTCCCACGTGCTGGAATTCTCGCACCCTGGCTATAGTGTAACCTGCGAGAATGGGTCATTCTCGCACCCTGGCTGTAGAGAAACCTGCGAACACCTCCCACCCTGGCTATAGTGAAACCTGCGAGAATGGGTCATTCTCGCACCCTACCTATATAGCAACCTGCGAACTTCCCTTTTTATAAGGTTTTTTACATAGGAAAAAACAACTTCTATTCTCAGGAAAAGTTCTTCTTCCTTCTCTCTTCAGGAACTCAGGCCACTGACCCTTCTGAGGGAAACATATAGGTTTACATCATTGACAATCATAGGGATGACGAAAATAATGTGTAACAGAGATCCTCCCAAAGTATGAAGTTAGAACAGAGTGATAGCTGAAATACTTTGTCTAGTGTGTGTAGGAAACAAGGAACAGTCGGTCGGAAACTTGCCAACAAACAAGGAAATACAGTACAATAATATATCATCACTGAGGTAGGAATTCCCATACTCAGAATACAAATGACTCAAAGCATAAA
>JZKD02S1900500.1:516163-548740 GCA_000966675.3 Picea glauca
TCAAGGCAAATAAATCCTGACCGTTCAAGAGTTGTGCGTTTGATTCTGGACCCCCCCCTCACCGCTAAAGGCAGAAGAGCAAGGGGCTCCGGAATGAAGCCTCAGTCGTAGATCTGGGCGGGTGGACTCTGGCCATCCAGATCTGCTCGCCACTTACCCTAAGGCACAATCGTGCCCCAACTTAAAGTCAACATCTCTTCCTCACATCTGACGGTCATTATAGATCCTGAGATCCTCTGAAAGAATCTCGTCCATTCATCGGGACTTATCATCACGAGAGTTTGAACTCTCGACCACAGGACTCCCAAATTCTCGATCCCCGGTTTCCCGATGTGGTAAATATCTCGACACGTAGCCTCCTTAAATCAGACGGTCCAGATCTGTCTCAGGGTTTCCACCATGGAAAGTCCCAATATCTCGTCACCAGAACTCCCGATTTTGTGATTCCCGATTTCCCGAAATGGGAAATCTCGCGAAACATGGCCTCCTTAAATCAGACAGTCCAGATCTGTCTCAGGGTTTCCACCATGGAAAGTCTCGATCTCTCATCACCAGAACTCCCGAGTTCGTGATTCCCGATTTCCTGAAATGGGAAATCTCACGACACGTGGCCTCCTTAAATTGGATGACCCAAATCTACTTCGGGGTTTCTACCATGGAATGCCCCGATCTTTCGTCACCAGAACTCCCGAGTTCTCGACTCCCAATTTTCCTATGTGGAAGATCTCTTGACACGTGGCCTCCGTTACTAGGATGGTCCAGATCTATTTCTGGGCTTTCACCCCTATTAACTAGGGGTTTAACTCTCAGGTATCTCCTTATAGATCCAACGGCTGTCGATTTTTCCAGTCGAGATCTGACGACTCAGACAGGTTCCTAACTTGTGTGCTCTCCCACGACTTCCTGGACGTGGAAAGATCAACGGTCTGGATGCTCTCATGGACCTTGGGGATCTATGGTACCGACCTCTTCGCTACCCGTGAAGACACAGAAATTCACAGGGGTAAGGCACTTAACATCCTACTTTCTCCTACCAAATCTAACGGTCATGAATGACCATCGACTTCCCGACGAAATGTCGTCCGTCAATCACCACCTATCAAGGTTAAGGCACATAACTTTCCAGCTTCTTCCTCTTATCTAACGGTCATGAGTGACCACAGATCTCCCGATGGGATCTCGTCCATCGATTTGATACTTATCAGGGATTTCTTAAGGCCTTGCGCCTTCACGTCCTCCTTCCAGGCTCTTGATGGGATTTTCAAGAAGGGTATCTCTATGGGGAGGTTTACCCAGGGTACTATCTGAGGTAGATAAGGGTATCGCTCTCCTGAGAACCAGACGTGAAGTCTGAATCAGATCAGTACACACATAAATAATGATTTACGAGAACATAAGCCATACATAGTCTTTCCATATAAACATACAACTACCAGTACTGATCAAGACACCATACAGACATTCTTATAATGAAATCATTCACAATTTCACAGCTTATGATCATAAATGTCAGCATACATATATTTCAATATACCAAAGGAAAAACACTTATCAGAAGGTAACACTAGGGGTTATGAAACTGCTAAGAGGGGTGCTCGTTTCCACCCAACCGTAGGCTTAGCGACTCCCAGCGGATTTACCACTAGCCACCCCCGAGCTGAGACCACGATCATGTGAGACTGCGTCTCTGTTTTCGAGTGACCAAGAGCAAAGGTTACTCTCCTTCTTCTCTGCTATCACTCACTCTGCATATCGCCATATTTCTCTTTCTCCCCTCGCGTCTGCCCCCAATCACTTCTCCCCCACGCCTTGTCCTCTTGTGAGGTTGCGTGTGGCACAATTTCCCTCAGGCTGGTTAGGCCTGACGGCTCTACGGATGGGTGGTTCACCTCCCCATCCCTCATTAATTCCTGAGGACCCATCTACCTAACAGTCTGCGAGACATTTAATTCGGGGCCAGCGAGTCACTTTTGGTTCTCTAGGCCAGTGAAGTCCAAATACGGTATTGTTTTTTTTGTGGAAGTTAACGCCACCTTTCCAGGTGCCTTCCACTGCCTTTTTGCATCCATCATGGTCTCTTTTTCATCATATCCCCTCTCAGCAGTATTGCAATATAAATTCATAATATTATTCACACTCATTGACCTTTTCCAGAAGTTCCATTCACATCACATGTTCACATTTCTGAGTTTGCCATAGTTCTTGGCCAGTCCAATTATTTTTAGAAACTGGTGGAAACAGGGTGTTACAGCTCATCACCTTGAGGGACCCCAATCGTGTTGGTAAAGAAGAAATATGGAACCTAGTGACTCTGCATTGATTACCGGGATCTGAATAAAATCATAGTCAGAAACTAGTACCCGATTCCCCGAATCGAAGACCTCCTTGATCATCTCACGGGGGCCAAATACTTCAGTAAGATTGATCTTAAGTCTCGATACCACTAGGTCCAGATAGAAAAAACGGATGTATGGAAGACTACCTTCAAGTCAAAGGAAGGTATTTTTGAATGGTTTTTCATACCCTTTGGTTTGACAAATGCTCTAGCCACTTTCATGAGAATGATGGAAGATATCTTGTGACCATTCACCAATAATGTTTTAGTGGTGTATCTGGATGACATGCTCATTTAAAGAAAGACTTGGGCAGAACACTTGCATCATATTCAATAGGTTATGCACACCATGCGGCAACACAAGCTATACGCCAACTTAGAAAAATTCTCCTTCGGCATGGGCAGGTTCCATTACCTAGGCTACATTGTTGATCAGCATGGTGTACATGTGGATCCATCCAAGATCCAATTCATTTGTGACTGGCCAACCCCAACCACACTCACTGAACTTCAGAGCTTCCTGGAACTTTCCAATTTCTATGGCAGGTTTTTGTTGGCATTCTCCCATATTCCATGGGCCCTCATCCAAGTAAGCAAGAGTGGTGGTAAGGAAAAATTTATCTGGGGCCGGTCCCAACAAAAAGAGTTCGATGATTTGAAGCAGTGCTTGTACTCAACCCCATTAATTTCACTACTAGACCTACAACATCCCTTTTATATCAAGACATATGCTTTAGACTATGTTGTGGGCGTCGTTCTCACTCAGCACAGCCACCCCGTGGCCTATCATAGTGAGACACTATCATATGTTGTCCATAAGTACCCTACTTATGAAAAATAAATGTATTCCATTGTACAAGCCTGCTTCCAGTGAAGACATTACATTCTTGGGAAGGAGACAGTCATCCAAACTGATCATAAGCCACTATAGTTCATGGAGACACAAGGAAAATTATAGAATGAATACCATCATAATTGTTCCACATACTTACAACAATTACACCTCAACATCAAGTATAAAACAGGAAGCACCAATCATGTCATTGATTTTCTCAGCAGACTGCCAGCCGCAGAACTCACCATGGTGCTAGACTCTTGTAGCCATGAGACCTATGGATGGCCCCAACTCTATGAGATAGACCCGGACTTTTCCACCACCTACCAAATGTTGGTTGCAAATGAAGTTGTCACTAATTTCCATATTCAGGACGGGTTGTTGTGTCGTCTGGGCCATATCTACTTTCCATCAAGTGAGCGAGAAAAGATGATCTGGGAAGCCCACTATAGTCGGGTGGCAGGACACTTCGGCATCGAAAATATAGTGGTGATGTTGCAGAAACATTTCTACTAACTGAAACTTCGATAGGAAATCAGCAAGTATATCAGGTCCTACACTTCCCAGGCTATTTCCAAACTGACCACTAAGAAACAGGGCTTGTACACCTCTTCCTACTCCTGACAGGACATGGGAATCCATATCAATGGACTACATTTCGATCCTCCCATCCACTAAGAGAGGAAATGACTGTGTTTTTGTGGTTTTTTATTGCTTTTCTAAGATGGAAATTATGGTTGCCTGCAAGAAGAGCATCACAGCAGAGGAAATTTCGAAGCTCTTCTTTGAATGAGTCTGGGTACATTTTGGAATCCCACAAACCATTGTCTCATATCAGGGCAGTCGAACTCTCAACAAATTCTGGTTGAGATCAGATATTATATCAAGGATATAGTGCAAAAGGGAGCAGTGAGGCTCTAGTTTCATGACTACAGAGGATCAAGTTGCGGACGTGTTTACCAAGATGTTGTCAAGGATGAATTTTGAGTACTTCAGGGATAAGCTTGGTGTGGTCCCTCTTCAAAGGGAGTGTTCTTATCTAGTGTGAAAAAGGGATGGCACTGAGACATGTGGAACTCATCTAGCATGAAAAAGGATTGGCACTGAGTGTTCTCATCCATCATGAAAAAGGGTTGGCACTGAGACTGGTGGAACTCATCTAACATGAAAAAGGGTTGGCATTGAATTTTCTCATCCAGCATGGAAAAGGGTTGGCACTGAGACATGTGGAACTCATCCATCATGAAAAAGGGTTGGCACTGAGTGTTCTCATCCAGCATGAAAAAGGGTTGGTACTGACACAGGTAGAACTCATCCATCATGAAAAAGGGTTGTCACTGAGTTTTCTCATCCAACATGAAAAAGGGTTGGCACTGAGATAGATGGAACTCATCCAACATGAAAAATGGTTGGCACTGAGTGTTCTCATACAAAATCAAAAAAAGATGGCACCAAGACATGTGGAACTCATCTAGCATGAAAACTGGATGGCACTGAGACAGGTGGAACTCATCCGACATGAAAAAGGGTTGGCACTGAGTGTTCTCATCCAACATCAAAAAGGGTTGGCATTGAGTGTTTTCATACGGCATGAAAAAGGGTTGGCACTAAGTGTTCTCGTCCATCATGAAAAATGGTTGGCACTAAGACAAGTGGATCTCATCCAGCATGAAAAAGGGCTAGAACTAAGACAGGTGGATCTCATCCAACATGAAAAATGGTTGGAACTGAGACCAAGGGTACACATGATTAGGTATTGATGAATTTTAAGGTAGTGGATGTCCTGGGGACATGTTGTAGTTATTCAAGAACTACCCATGGGCCTTGGATGCATTCCCTGTGAAGTCACAAGGGTGCCCATGATGAGGTAC
The DNA here is from genome assembly GCA_000966675.3 of Picea glauca. Taxonomy (NCBI): domain Eukaryota; kingdom Viridiplantae; phylum Streptophyta; class Pinopsida; order Pinales; family Pinaceae; genus Picea; species Picea glauca. Next base: position 521,205 of record JZKD02S1900500.1, read on the forward strand.
GGATTCATTGTGAGGTAATGGATGTCATGGTGACATGTTGAAGATATTTGAGAGCTACCCATAGGTAATCTTTATAGTTAATCTTGGCATAATGTAGAATGTCTCCCTTGCTGAGAGGGAGTGTTGATTTTTGTGCAGCATCGAAAAGACCTTTTGCTAGATTGATAATTAATAATATGATTATTAATTATAAAGAAATATTATTAATTATAATATTATTAATGTAATAATATATTTATATTATAAATTATAAATTATAAATATATATAATAAAGTATAAAGTATATTTATATTATATGTATAATATAATATAAAGTATAAATATATTTATTACCCAAGGGATGTGTCTCTTCATGGATGGTCACCATGGTCACCATATGTTCTTTATATATAGAACACTCATCATTGTAATAAGATATCTATTCACATACAATATAATCTCTTATGAAAAATCAACATTCACATCACACTTTCCTTGGGATGTTGGGATAGAAGAGCAAATTGTCCCCATTCTTTGTGTGATGTCACTCTCTCATGAGTGTTTTATGTACATGTGGCATCATTTGATTATGTATTGACTTAGTCTGCTTCTTTGTGTGGATGAAAATTTGTATTTCTTAGTCTCCTAGTCTAATTTTAGGGAAAAATAATTAATAAAGAATGAGAAGGATGTATAAGACTCCTCTATAAATAGAGGCACTCCTCTCATTCCAAATTGTTGTGAATTGTTGGATCATTTATGACTACATGTTGGCCCTTGACCAAGTTTTGAGGAACACTTGGTCATATTTGACCATTTTTGGGACTTCGACAACCTGTCAAAGATGGAGCGCAAGGTGAGGCGGAGATCGTGGAAGCTAGACCCCCTTTTTGGGTCCTTTGTCATTTTTTAAGGATAATGTAACGGGACCGGGATGTCGACCCATGGGTTTACCCATGTTTAGGCCCCTTTTTGTAATGTATAAGTAGAATTCTAGGCTATGTAAGAAGGGACCTTTCTTAGGACACTTGAGAAGTGGCTTAGTGCTCAGAGATGATCTGTGTGATATACTTGCATAGCTAAGTGCAAGTATTGTAAGTGTTGAGTGCACGGATTGTAAGAAGGTTTTATGCTTAGAGCTACTCGGGGAAGGAGGATCTAGCGAGCTGCGCAGATCTCCTGTCCTACGCAAAGTAGGTTTTGACACTCTGTGCTTGTAACCGATTGTCCAACAATAATAGAGAAGAAGAGTTAGTGGACATAGCCCCAGGGTGGGGGTGAACCACATAAATCTATGTGTCATGCTTTTTGTTGTTACTTACATGTGTTTTCCCTCTCTTTCTAAGTGATATGACATGTTTAGATAGATTTAATTATGATTTGTGCTTAATAGATGTGTATAGATGATAGACTTGATGTGTATGAAGTTGCTAAGTGCTTGGTCTACCATATCCGGTCTATTGTATCCTGCTAAATGCTGAATCATCTTAGATCTAGGTATATACTGCAATGCTCTGTGTTATCTGCAGAGTGAGATAAGGGTTAATTCTAGGTGAACTATTGATTCTAAGTGCTTTGTTAAGTGTGTAATCACAAATCTGGATCCCAACTAAGGTTGCAGACACCTGAGTCCTGCAATCACCCCTGCCTCTACCTCGGGTGAGACTTCATCTACTTCACAGGTGTTGCTGAAAGGGGTGGTAGTTAGGGTTTTGTTGGTGCATTGTTTTAGCGTTGAACTCTGGGTCTACCCCTATGCCAAAAAATGGTTCCATTGTCGGGACTAAAACTGTGATCGCTGGGAACTAAGGAAGAAGAAGCTTTGTGCAAATATTTGTCCTAAACTTGTGAAAACTCTGTGTGTAGATTTGTCACTCTGATGCGCAGTACTCTACTCGGCCTACAAAAATTTGTGCTGAAGAAAAGAAGCCAGATCTGAAGAAGAAAATAGGTAAGATCTGTAAGATTTGTGCTCTAATAAAGGTAAGAATAGTGAAAGGTTTTAGATCTGGAAGCTTTGTCCTCAATAAGTGGAAATTTGTGTTTCTGAAGAATGAATTTAGGTATGCTTGATAGATTTTTTCCTAGCTTGAAAACTAGGGCATTGTTAGATGAAAGAACGTTTGATATGAATAGATCTGATAAGAATAATGAAAGATATGTTATACCTATGCATAGAAAGAATGTTTGTACTAACGAGTGGATGCAGGATCCTAGAAATAATTTTTTGCAAGCTAACCATTATAATTCTAGCGCGCAGTACAGGAAAAGTTGGGGATCATTGAAGAGAAGACCAGGACATATTGCTAAGGAATGCCCTGGGAGAAAACCTAGTTGCCTCTGTTGTAAGGATATGGACCATGAAGTACTATATTTCCCTAGAATGATTGCTAGACTTGTAAATCTGAATATGGAGCAAGCAAACCCTAAAGGAGATCAAGAGACTAATATTATAGAAGAACCCCAAAAAGAATCAGAGATTATGTTACTGAAAATGAAAGAAACCCTGAATGAACATAAAGATGCTAGTTTTTCAGAGATATTCAAAGAAAAGGAGAAAATCGAAGTAAGAATAGGAGACTTCGACATTGATTGTGCTCTGGATGAGGAAACACAAATGAACATTATGACAGAAATCACTTGGGAAACCCTAGGAAGGCCTGCTATGGTTCCTTCACTAGGAAAAATAGTGTTGTTTAAAGGAAAAATGGTAACCCTATGTGGTAGGATTACCCAGATAGCTATGAGTACCCATGGATCTTCGACAGAGGAAGAACTTGAAGTTATTAAATTTATTGAGGACTGTGCCACATTTCCATCTTTGTTAGGAAAGATCTGGATTGAAAAAGACCAAATCCGAAGAAAAGAATAAAAGGAAACCCTAGAACAAAAGAAGTAAGAACTCATGGAATTTATGACTAGAAGGATCGCCTACTTGATGGAAGAACAAGAGAACAGATATAAGCTATTGGACACCAGGGACTTGGACGTTGAAACTATAAGAGCATTAGAGGAACCACAAAATATTGAAATACCTAATCCATATGTTTAAGGAGTATTACCCTCGTATATGAAGAAAGAATATCAACAGTGTGAAGTGACTATGTTGAGAGAAGATAGGAATCAGAACGGGAAAAGACCGACCGAGTTGAAGAATACCAGGAAGAAGGCTAGAAAATTAAGTAAGAAAAAGGCGAAGATTGAAAAGTTACAAGAGATCCTAGGTGGAACACTGCAGAAGGAAAAATAACAGGAATTGAACTTCGTCGAGATATCAGAACAACGACATATGGCACTTCTTCATGGTGAAGCAATCTAACCATTGGACTGATATACCCGTTTGACTTCTGCCCCAAATGGATAGAAAAGCATTAAAGGATAACCCCCAAACCATTGGACCTCACCATAATGGACAGATCTATGATAATGGAAGCTTCATACCCATTGCAAGAAGACCGTTGATGAATTTCCTATTTAGCTCATCGCGTCATGCCCGAAGAACACTTTTTCCAACTGAAAATTCAAAGCCCGCAGAACTAGTGATTGTATACAGTGATAATTGCAAGAAGATTGTTCATCCTAGTGCAATATCTGAGATCATCGTGCCCCAATTATATTTTCTGAGTGCGTATGTCTGACGAGCTCATCGCAGTTGAGGAATCCATCACAAAGGTCCTTCTCGATTTAATGATTGAGAGAGTCATGTCGGAAAAAGGAATGTCCATCGAAGTCCAAGCATCATCGACGAGAGGAGTGCAAGCCTCCCCATCAACTTCTCGAGCAGGAACATATCGATCCGGTGCGGAAAGGAGAACTAAGCATAAAGATGACATAGTCAATGCGAAGTTAGTGCCATCCATCCTACCAGCTTACATACCCCCTCTGAGTGGTTTGATTAACAGGGACAGTGTCCCTAGAGACTTTGAATACACCCTAGTCATTGCATATCTACCAAAAGGAGTATGCACCTACTGTGTAGATCAATACAAGGTTACAGCGTTGAAGTTTTGCGACTTCAACCTGGGGGACCGTAAGGTTTACAGCATGCTCACCCCATATAATTACTTGACAAGAACTAAGAGAAATAATTCAAATATCGTCCCTCAGCAATGGATGATGAACCTCGCGTAGTCTACTTTGCTCAATGTTATGAAAATACCACACTTCGGCAGACACCAGGAGGTGAATGCTTGTGTAAAATTGTTGCTATCAAGTTACCACAGAGGATACTTGTGGTTAAACCATCTCATAATTTTTGATCCGACACTGATCAATAGGATCACTGGGCTTGGCATGCAGGTCCATGATCCCTAGGATTACTACCCTAGAAATACCGTGGACCGCGCTCTTTCACAGAAGATTAAAGAAGCTTATAGCAATGTCGAGAAGGGTGCGCGAGGCTACAAGGTAGCCTCTATCAAAAGTGGTGCATTGTGCCTTGCATGTCAACTAATCGTAGGAAATATGGTACATAAGAATCGACCTGCACAAGTATCATGGTTCGTAGTTGACCTCGTAGGAAAATGCGCAGAGGGACTACAGATGAACTAGGTGAAGTACCTGGTAAACCAACTAGAGATTGATTGTAGAGAAGCCCAAGATCAGGGGCATGAATTCCACTATAGTTGGCTTCTAATACTGATCTCTTTTGTCACATGGGAGCTACCGGAAGGCACAACCTTCCTGGACCTCGACCCCTTTGAGCCACTAGTCGCGAAGTTCAGTACATTGTGGTACTCAACAGACATGAACAAGCAATGGAAATCGAATGTCGTTTTCCACACGTATTATAACCAATTGAAAGAAGCCATAGGGGGTGAACCTCCCATAACTCCAAACACTTTACAAAGGTTTCGACCTCTGATAAATTTCAACACAGACCGCCACTTTATATACCTACCTCCATGCGCTGATGAGCACCAGGAACAGCTTCATTCCTATTATAAGCTGACAGAAGAATACCTAGAAGAGATCACCAAGGAATGGTCGGTGGACCTCCTTGTTGTAGCAGATACAGTAGACATTTCAGACATCAATATCCCAGAAGCTGCACAGGACACACCTGTGCCTAGTAAGATAAAGAAGACGAAGAAGACTGAAGAGGTTCAGGATGTAGATAGAAGATCTGTAAGGACAAATTCCATCACACCAGATCAAGGAGGTAATGGCGAAGACCTAGAGGAAGTCAAACAGAGACCGGAAGATGAAATTGAAGTTATAAAGAAGAGAAAAGGGTCACCTCCGAAGTCTCCCTCCCAGAAGAAATCGAAAGAAACCGTAACTAAGATGTAGACCACACTCATTCTGGATGACTTAGTTTCCTCCTTGCAACTATGAATGAAGCCATATAAGAGATAACAGAAAAGAAAGAAGCGAAGTAGGAGTAGATATATAATAGGATTGAAATTGGGCTCCAAGAAGTGCAGCAGGCACTCCAGTCTAACCTCGCAATCTCTATTGCGCCTCTGCCAGAAGGAACAACAGAAGTGGGAGAAGAATTAGTTTAACTCCACAAGATTGTTGATACAGTCGAAGTACGCCTTCAACATGCACAAGAAGAAAAGCACAGGTTACTTAGGCCTTAAATAAAGTACAAGAGGAAATCATAGAACAATGTCGAGCCACGCAACAAGAGAAGGATGCTCTCCAAGCAAAATTTGAAGAAGATAGAGCGAAGATCCAAAAGGAGAAAGAGAAATTGCTTGTGAAGCAGATCAGGATGGAAGAAGCAGTTAACCGAGCATTCTTCTCTGCCACTGGATTAGAACAAAAGAGAGAATAACCCTTCAAACGTCAAGTGATGAAGCTTGTTGAAGTTATTCAGCAGCTTCAGTAAAGGGTCATGGAATTAGATCTTCAAACTATACCAAGTACCACGTAAGAAGTGCGCGACCAACGAGAATTGAATTCTTAGAGCGCAGTCGAGAGGATTAAAACACTTGTTGCAGAATGCAAACAGTTAAGTAGCAGAAGCACGCAAATATATGAACAACTATCCGAAGACCCAGAGTTGAAGAAATTGGAGTCCCAACTCCATGAAGCAAAGTCGCACGTAGATGAAGTACAGGCCCAGCTCAAGCTCCTATCACCCATAGAGAGGATGAAGAGATCCCAGGAACAACGCACCGCCCAACAACTCGTTCTTACCATGCAGAACAGAGTGATGGAAGTCACCCAGAAACTCCAGTCGAGCTAGGAGGCGGCCTATCTACTATTTGAAGAAATTGAAGGCCAAGGAACAGTACTAGAACAAGTAGTTGTTACAGTCGAGCAGCAACTGGAAGGACCTATCAACAAAGTGGTTATTCAAGAATTCGTTGAGCAAGAAGCAGTAGCACAGAGACAAGTTGAAGCAGCTCGAGACAAGCTCAAGACCTTTGAGGAAAAGTTACCCAGACCTGAGTGACTAGGGACGAGTCATAGGTGAGTGTTGGGGGCATGTTGGCCCTTGACCAAGCTTTGAGGAACACTTGGTCACATTTGACCATTTTTGGGACTTCGACATCCTGTCAAAGATGGAGCGCAAGGCAAAGCGGAGATCGTGGAAGCTAGACCCCCTTTTTGGGTCCTTTGTGGGTTTTGGAGGATAATGTAACGGGACCAGGATGTCGGTCGATGGGTTTACCCATGTTTAGGCCCATTTTTGTAATGTATAAGTAGAAGCCTAGGATATGTAAGAAGGGACCTTTTTGAGGACACTTGAGAGGTGGCTTAGTGCTAAGAGTTGATCTGTGTGATATACTTTCCGAGCTGAGTGCAATTATTATAAGTGTTGAGTGCACGGATTGTAAGAGTTTTTTATGCTTAGAGCTACTTGGGGAAGGAGGATCTAGCGAGTTGCGTAGATCTCATGTCCTGTGCAGAGTAGGTTTTGAGGCTCTATGCTTGTAACCGATTGGCCAGCAATAATAGAGAAGAAGAGTTGGTGGACGTAGCCCCAGGGTGGGGGTGAACCACGTAAATCTGTGTGTCATTCTTTGTGTTGTTACTTACATGTGTTTTCCCTCTCTTGTTAAGTGCTCTAACATGTTTAGACAAATTTACTTATGCTTTGTGCGTATTAGATGTGTATAGATGATAGATTTGATGTGTATGAAGTTGCTAAGTGTTTGGTCTACCAGATCCGGTCTGTTTTATGCTGCTGAGTGTTGAATCATTTTAGATCTAAGTATATAGTGCATTGCTCTGTGTTATTTGCAGAGTGAGATAAGGGTTAATTATAGGTTAACTATTGATGCTAAGTGATTTGTTAAGTGTGTAATCATAGATATCGATCCCAGCTAAGGTTGCAGACACCTGAGTCCTGCAATCACCCCTACCTCTACCTCGGGTGAGACTTCATCTACTTCGCAGGTGTTGCCGAAAGTGTTGGTAGTTAGGGTTTTGTTGGTGCGTTGTTGGTGCGTTGAACCCTGGGTCTGCCCCTATGCCAACACTACAATTAATAGAAAATCTTATTTTGCGTTTTTGGTGTCAATTCTTGGATATTTATCTTTCTTATCGATATTCTTGGTGCATTAAATATTTTTTATGGTGATTCAAGTCTTCTACTAGCTTTCAAGATTAATCTTTTTCAGGATTTAATTAACTACTAAGAGAGGATATGATTTAGGGTTTGTTCCTTACTTTTTCTCTTATTAACTTGGGTAAGTGCCCAATACCTTGTCTTGTTTTTCATTTAGTTCATTGAAAATGTTTTAAGTATTTTTTTCAAGTTATAGTTTATCTTGTTGGTGAATGTTTTTTCCTTTGAGGAATCCCTTCTTGTAAGACCTTAGTCCTCTTAGCTTCTATTGACAAGGTTGGAGATTATTCTACCTTTAGAGTTCAAATATCTTACCTTATTCCTTCGAATAGAAGTGACCAATTCTTAGAGGGGAATACTTCTTGACCCCATAAGCCCTAATTGGATAAAAAAAAACCACTAGTTATATATCCAACAACCAACCAAAAAACCCTAAAAATCAAAAGTTTTTATTTTTTGTTATTTATAAGGGAATCTAATGGGGAAATTCAAAGAAAATTATTTATTTATATTTCATTCATTGTCTAGTGTAAAGTTAATGGATTATTTCATTTCCTAGACACATTAATCCTAGGGTTTATGATTAATTGTTGATCTCTCACCCTAAAGAGGAAAATTGGGCCTATTGTATTTAGCTTTAAGGATAACATTCTTTGGTATGATTTAAGGTGATTCTAAAATATGGAAATTAAATTGCAACATTAAAAATCAGATTTGGTGAAACCCTAAGGCTAGGGTTTAGTGCTTCAAGGTGTTTTTTTTCTTATTCCTAGCCTATATTTTATTTCTATATTGTTTATCAAGATTATCTTACATATATAGAGGTGATTTTTCTTAGAGGTTTTATGTGGTGAATTCCAAGTGCTAACTTGTGGAACCCTAGGTGATTCACCATCCATTTTACAAGTTATTTATTAGTAAATGTTTATATGTCTTTAGAACTTGTCTCTAACACTTGTTTGGCTATTTTTGTGTATAATATATATTTCCTAAGTGGAAACATACAAGATATCTTGTTCTTTATGCTTAATCTCTTTCTTGGATAACATTTTCATGACCTAAATCTGATTTTTTTTGTGTTTTATTTCATAAATCAGATTTATAAGTGAAAGGACAACCACAATTTTTTCCTCTCTTAGCATATAATCAAGTGGTAAACACATGCACTCATTCCACCTTTCATTAATTCTATATGTCTTCACTCTTTCTGCCCTAAAGTAGCTTGAAGTGGTTATAATCTCTTATGAGTTTTGTTTGTTGAGTGATAGACTTAAATACTAATTTGAAGTTGTTAATGTAGTTTGTCTTATACATAATATTTGGAGCACACATCCATTATCTCCCAACATTTCTTTGAAGTGGATATAAATGTGATTAATGAAATTGTTTATAGTTGAATATTTTTAGAACATTGTAATCGCTAATTCAAATCCTAATGCATTGCCTTGTTATATATTTTATGGATTCATTAAAGTAAATCATATTATTTCATGGTTTTATTTCACTTAAAGAGGTTTACTTTTTATTATTTGGGATACACCCTATGGCTTCTAGCCGTTGGCCTAAAGTGTTGGGGAAAGTGTATTGGGGTGACAGTGGTGCACTTCTCGTCTTGTTTCCCTAGTTAGCACCTGTGTTGGGAATTTTCACAAGGGTTATAGTTTAGGAGGTAACACAAAAAAAGGAACTGGATATTTTAATTTAAAGTAAATCAAATAAATACATGAATTAGAGTTGTTTTTCAAAAAAATACACAAAATAAAACCTTGTTGGAAATAAAGGGAAATAAAATAATACTATGTTTCTAATACTTTGTTTTGTACATATGTTATCTACTTATAAAACATAAATTAAAGACAAGAAAAAAATGATATCATGGGTTCCTAAGGCCTTTCCTTGAGGGCCCTACTTAAGAAAGTTCCTAGAACCCTTGGATGAACTCAAACACTGAGAAATTGAACAAACATTGTTTCGTTTATTCATAAATTATTATGTAACCCAAGGGAAAAAAATTCCTCTTGACTACAATTCAAACTAACTTGAACAATAATAAGGAAAATGAGATAAATATATTATCTATCTACTCTACCAGTCATGCTTATATTTGTACTCAAAAAGAGTTATATCTATCCCATCCAATAAATCCCTTGACAGGTGGGAATTGTCCCTTATTTTCCTAATTTTTTTGCATGTTTCCCCAAGGAACTATTTCTTTCCTTTATCAATTTGAATCCTCAAGATCAACAAGAGATAAAATTTCTTGGGATATTTATTATTGTCTCTAAGCACTAGCAACTCTGAAGGTTGTGAAGGGATATGATCCCCTAAATTTCTCAACCGTTCAACAAAGTGTTATGTGGTATTAAGTGAAGGATATCAACTGTCATGTGGGTCGAATCCCTTCACCAAGTTGCATTATTTTCTACTTGTGAACCAACATTAGCTTAAAAATACAATTCACACAAAAACCATGAAAACATTTAGGATAAAGAATATATCACATTCAAATTGAGATTAAGTAAATCATATATGATTAGATAAGCATGATTCATAATATCTATATTTGTCATCAAAAGTACTAATGTTTTTCAGGAAGGTCTTCTCTTAGAAGGAAAAATCTATCAAATTTAGACATAATATGGGCCATGAAAAGTGATGAATTCAAATCCCATTAGGGAGAAAAACAATGGCCTTGTTCCTTAAAAAATTCTTCTCGGTCTCAATCACCATGAAAAACACATAAAATCCACAAAGCATTGCATCTCTTGAGCATTGTTTGACTATGAGTGGTTTACTAGGGAACATTATGACATTTTTAGAAACATTAAATCTAGGTCTTTGCATATTGATAATGGTTAGGGAAGTATAAGAAGGTCCTTGGTCATGGAATTTAACAAAGTTTCTTGAGCTAAAGCATGGCGAAAGATGCATTGGAACACCACATAGGACATTTCTATTGGATCATTGACCTCTAAGTGGGATATGACTACTATTAATTGGTTTGGGGCATTATTCATCAGTCTAGAAGCCTAGACCATATTTGAAAAGGAAAACAAGGGAATTATGCAAGAAAATGAACATTCTAGTCCTCAAACACAATGAACAAGGCATCCAACTGTGACACATGCCCTCTCTATGGGGTCTTTGACCTCCAAGTGGTATTATAGGCATCATTAGGTGGGTTTTCACAAAGGGGATGGGCCTAGGGTCCTTGATTATGTACATGAGAGGAAAATAGGTTCTAATGCTAAAGATTTATTTTTGACACATAGGTAGTAAAATAGGTCATATTACTAAAGGAGAGGAACGTTTTGCACAATTATGAAATATCTAATAAAAATGTTTGTGTGTTCCATAAATTCAAAAAAAAATGATGGGAATTCCTCTTTTCTTCTACATGTTGGATGTGTTTTTTGCATTCAGATTGACAAACTTGGTGGTTTGGGATGCATAAACAAAAATACATCCATTTTTCCAACTCCTTATTTGTATCTTTGTTTTCAACCATGCTTTTAAATAAGATCCACATAGTAATTGCTAATGAGACTACACACACTTATAAATCCATGTATGCAAATCCTAAACATATATATTTTTTAAGGAAAAAATATTGTTATTTTTATTGATTTTTATTTGTATGTATATCATAATTATAAAATACATAGGTCTTTTATTTATGGAATAAATTTGTGTTGCCTCGTTCATCAAGAAAAAAATTATATGGTGCACAAGTAAAAACATAGAACTACATACTCACAAAAAATGATTGATTATGCTAAGACCCTTAAAAGAAGTCTTAAAGCTTGACCTCATAATTGTGGGGCATCACTGACTTTATTAATTTTGTAAAAATATAAAATTAACATTAAAAATCTGGAAAAATAATGGCACACAAAAATTGATTTTTATTTATAATTGTACAATTATTTTCAATAAATTCCATCATTTATATACTAACCCAATGTCTTAACGCAAACGTATGAATTATATTTTAGAGGAAATATAACATACCACTATTAGAACAACATGAATTTCTTGGAGTTATACAATTTTTCCATAAATGAAAAGTATATATTACATAAGCTAATTTGATTTCCTACATTTCATGTTTTTACACCATATTCTAAAACAATTTGCATGTACCTCTACTATTTCCTCCTAAACAATAAATTGTTTTCTTTATAGATTTACATTGCAGCTAACATGTCATGAGAGGGAAGCATTAGCTTGCACTAGCTCGTAAGTTCCCAAAGAGCTTCGAGTATCCTCAAAAATTGGTAAATGCTAGAAATGTAATGGAAAACTCGGGAGATGAACCAAAATTGGAATTCTACTAATTAATAGAGAGTTATGATCAAAATATAGAAATCAAGTAGTTACGAAAAGACCCACATATCCCCAAAACTAGGGACCCTTCTCAAAATCCATCTGATAATCAACATGATCAAATATCTGGACAATAAAAAATCGTTGTAAGAAAGAGAGAGCTCACATTTCTTTGTGCAAGACAAATGAATCCACTAATACAAAGACAAAGTAGGATCCCAATACCCATTAAGTCAACAAATGAACACACCTTTTTCATATGAGGAATGTATATGGTTCATCTTAGATGCTAAAATATCCACCATCGACACATCCTCAGCATGCTCCATGATATAGGCACCAGAAATAGGTGAAAACTTTGAAACATTAAGAGTGGTAGAATTTGATTTCACTACATCCCTAAAAGACACCCTAGTGCCCACCACTCCTCCACACAATCTTAGTGCCAACGAAAGAGTTGAATATTTACTAATATGATAAAAATATTTCTAGGATAGATCCTCCAATTGTTTTCCCTCATAAAGAAGGTGCTACATGGTATTAGAAATCGTCATACTATGCTTCATTTCCTACTTTAAATCCATGGCATAGCCATTATAATTTACCCACGTGCATAAGGATATCCGAAAAAGAGACTCTGCTATAATTTGAAATGTTTTATTTGTATGAGGATCTCAATCAAATAATGTTTGACCAAGAATTTCTTCAAATGGTTAACATGCAACCATTATGTCAACCACTTTCCATGCATCAAACACTTGGCATGTAGTATTAGATCAAATACTTATCGCACAAGCCTTTCTTCAAACACTTGGAAAACATCTCCATCATAATATGGAACCACTTTGCCATCAATTGTTTTGAGTAAATCCCTAATATGGAACCACTTTGCCATCAATTGTTTTGAGTAAATCCCTATCCTGCATCATTACAAGATATTGTAAGCTCTAATTGACCACCTTTTCTATTTTCTCATGTCAAATTTATTCAATTATTTATTCTATGAATGGATAAACCTCATCACCCCATTTCTCCAATGTCTTTAATCAATATTTGGTATACAAATTTCCATCCAAACCCACAAATGCTAGGATAAAAATTTCATACATGTAACTATTTAGGACCTCAAAATAAACTTTTTATGAGTTAAGAGGAACAACAAACTAATCCTTAGACAAAACCCCCCACGCCATCTCAAAGCACTCCACATCAAGTTTTTCTTCGATCAAGTCCTCTTTCCCGTATCTCTTAAGGGTCTCAATTAATTTCTCCCCTTGTAAGTGACAACGTACTTAAAAAAAAAATTCCTTTCCATCCCTATAGAGCTCATTGAATGACTAAGATATCACAAATATGTCATTATGTAGCGGAACAATATGTACAATAATATCACAATGAGAAGGCTTATAAGTTTCCCATCCACGACATTTGATTTTACACAAGATTTAATTGCAGCTAGCAGACGCAAGCCCATATTTTTCAATGGAAATCGTTGTTTAGGCTTAGTGGAATTGATATTCTTAAACTCTTGTGCCATTGAACTAATTTTCCCTCGTTGAATTTAAGAGTAAAAAAAACTTAATATTTTTTAATGAAAAAAAAAGTCAATTTCCCCTCCTCGTTGAATTTAGGAGTAAAAACAACTTCAAAAATTTTATTGAAAAAAGAAGTGAACATCGTTAGCACAATAAAATTTAATTCATGAGTATTGTATAATTAGGGGAGCATCTTAAAATTGTTTATGAATACTTTCGTAGCATATGCAAAATGTAAACCTTTTAAAAAAATAAAAAAAATAAAGACACAACTTGATATTTTTATGGAGAAATAAATACAAACAACTTGGTATTTCTATGAAAAAACAAATATAATATAAATATCATTAACACAATATAATTATATCATTATGAGTGTTATAATTAAAATTGAAATTATAATTATATAATCATGAGTACTATAAATGGTTTAATAATAACATTGAAATTATGAATTCTTGAGTTAAATAAATGTTTTTAGCATTAACATGTTATGGAAGGCACGATAGAACTTTTTCCATGCACATTTAAGTGGCATCATGATTTAATATCCTCCCCATTGATGTCCCCATGCATAACATTTAGAGGTTACCACTCCATAAATGTATTGAGTATTCTAGAGCTTCTAATTTCTAAGAAGCACTTGACCAGAACCAAGAGGATAAACATATCTTTGAAACTTAAAATTTCAAATAAATCTATACAATTTAGGGCTAGGATAGTTAAATTTAATTGTTTCTATGAAATCCTTGAACTCATTATCTTCATCAAGGGGTAGTGTGTTGCTTTCAAAAATCTCTTGACATTCAATTTTGATTATTAATCTAGACTCGTGGTTTCGACATAGAAACCCATGTTTAATGTTGGATGACGAGAGAAGTAAATTAGCATAGAAAAGGTTGCATTTCTCTACCTTAACCACATCTCTAACTTGGAGGTTCTCCCATGCCCTATACCCAAAGATAACATCTCCTTTATGAAAACTCACTCTGTGGGAAATGACCTTCATGTCCTAAATAAACCTCCTCCAATAATTCACAACCTCCTTATTCATACTTTCCTAGATGAAAAAATCCAATGGGGAAATTACAAATTGAAATGACATTTGGTTTTTCATACACAACACAACTATTAGGAGAAAATAAAGGTTTACAGCCCTCCAAAACTACTCTCAAAATATTTGGGTAGAATTGTGATAATATTGTACTTGGTTGTGGAGACATAATTGAAGGGATACTTCAAGGGATTTTTACATGTAGATGGCACTCATTGTGCATAGATACATGGGAGAAACCTAGGCCTTCCAAAGAATGCAACTCCTCTCACTCTAAAACACTTGGCCTCGTGCAAGGGAATCAACACAACTTGTAGCACATGCACATCCAATTATATACACACTAGCATATATATAGTAATGCATGCCACCATGACATGAGCTATAGTTTTTTCGCATAACTTTATTAATATCATACTTACCAAGTTCTTGTACATGTTGTTTTTGCTATGGTGAGTTATTATAATAAACATATAATTCTTTGAAAGAGATTCAATATCAGAGATACTCCAATAATTAATCATTCTTTTGGTGCCTTAAAAAATCAATCCCTCACACTTAGGGGGTGTTGGAGCATGCTATTTTGGGTAAGGTTCGAGATACAGTGCAGCAAACAAGGAAGACAAATAAGGAATGGACCAAGGAAGCAGTGTGTTCCACGAAATGAGGAGAAAGAAGCACGCAAGAAGGCAAAGGAAGCAACGCATTGGGAATTAAGGAAAATCAATGCAGAGTTAAAGAAAGGAATGGTTGGATCGAAGACCAACCGCGTGCAAGGAGTTAATATGTGGACAAACTAGGGTTAGGGTTTTGGTAGTCAATGCAATGGATTTCTACCCATATTTTTGTATAAATATGATGTATGAGTTATATAGGGGATCATCATGAGAACTTGTGTATGAAGAGAAGTACCTTGGAGAACCTTTTTGAGTCTTGAGTCAAAATATAAGTTTTGGAGACTTATGGGGTGTAACTGAGGGTTAGGTCGCAAGTTTTAAAGCTTGGTGTGACACTAGTCAGCCTCACCAGTACTAAATCCTACGATTTAATGCGTGCAACACATAACTTTTGTTGAAGAATAATAAATAAGAAGAAGATCTGTGTGGACATATCCCAGGGGGGTGAACCACGGTAAAATATGGTGTCTCTATGTGTGTTTCTTGTATCTGTTGCTTTAATATGCTTTTATGATGAATGAATATTTGAATCTGTTAAGGTTAATTTACAATGCGCATGTTATTTTCTTAAGAATGAATGTTAAAAGATGAATAAATGGTAGATTTGAATGATGGTATGGTAGAATGCATGTTGAAGTAAAAGAAGTAATGATATGCCTAACATTCCCATGAGTTCCATCCCTTCCATGATTGCATACACTTGGGTCAAGCAATCACCCATAAGCCATCTCAAGTGAGACTGCATTGTGCAATCTCTGCACAGTGTTGCCTTCTGGTTTACCATAGGGGGCGATGGTTTCTAGGGTTTTGTTCGAGAACTAAGGTAGAACCCAGGTTAGCCCATACATCCAACAACACACAAGCTATTTTGCTGGAAATGTAAATACAATGGAACCCAAACTAGGCATCTCTATCAAATGTAAAATATATCTCGGTTATGAGTTATATCCATGGTGTTCTAGTATCCCACATATGTAAACATCATTCATGAATACGAGCAAGAGGTGCATTGGGAGAACTCATGTCCAGGAACCCTAATAGTATATCAGCGTGTTCATTTCTACTACAAACCTAAGGAATTTTACTACTATCATCTAGTATAGAATTTCCCATCTGATAGTTGTGTAACATATCCGACCACCTAGAGGTCGAGCTATGCCACTTAAACAGGTTTCAACACACCCAACCACTCGCAAGCTAGGCACGTTGTAGTCCCAAGACTCAGTTCTCTGATCTCTAATTCGAAGGCAAAGGGTTTCTCAACAATGTTAGGACCATGCACACCACATGCATAATACAATATCCATGCCACAGCATAAAAGAGATAAACAATGTGCCATGCACAACAAAAAACCAGCAGACAAGCACATTAGAATACATATCTCAGAGATAATTAAATACATAGAAAAATCCATTACACGGAAAACAGGGAGAGCACTTATATTTGCAAGTAAACGTTCACCAACTGGTTGCAGACCAAGGACGTTCCTCCCAACCATATACGTTGTTGTTCATTTACTCTCAACAGTAGGTCACCCCCAAGCCAGGGCTATGAATCCACAAGGACGGGTCCTAGGCCAAGTATAAATACACAGTAGCTAGCTAAGTAGCTCTCAGGTTTCCCAACCTCACAACAATCCTAATTTCCAACTCTCTTTTCCCCTCAGCCTGCACAACCCAAAGAAATGAACACCTTTCTTTTCCATGCAGTCTCTGAGGTTGTTCCATTTCTCTCTAGGGCTCCAGTGCTATTGGTCAGGAAATATCCCTACTGGAAATTCCAAGGACTCTCAGTTGTGGACAGTTCCATCTGAACTTCCATCAAGTTCATGCACACAGGCATCCATTCCCTCCTAGAATGATCAGTAAATCATTACAACCATTCAACGATGGCTCTCCTCTTCCTGCCATTTGTTTCCATGCTCAGCCCAAGAGCACACGAACTCGCAGTAGTGAGTGAAGAGGAAGAAGAAAAAGTGAACCAGTGAGAAGAGGACGAACCAAGGGAAGAATGACCCCAAAACAGCCCCCAAGGGATGTTTAAATAATTACATGAAGACAAGAGCCACATGGCCTCCCTCCCAAGAAGCTTATGTAACCCCTTCTTCTCCATAAAATCAATTATGGGTAAATAAAATAATAATAACAAGACTTAGCCCCTCGATCCCCCTCTCTCATGGAATCATAGCCCCCTATCTCATTTGTCCTTGTCAGTCTTGCAGCCAGTGGTGTATTTTATTAATGTATAGGAAGTGTTACATTTCCTAGGCACTCTGTCCCCTTTTCAACTTTACCGGCTCACCATCCTAAGTCATATTTACATAATACATTATAGTTTATAAGGGTTAGAATCGGGATGTTACATCCCCCTCCCCTTATTTTGGCATTGTCCTCAGTGCACAACACCATTCCAATGTTATTAACATTACAATTCCAGGCCCTCTAGCCTTAATTCACACATGCAATCTAGCCCAATCTTATATACATAGGCAATCTGGCCTAAAACATGTATGCATAGGCATTTTGACCCAAAACATGTATGATGATCTTCAGAATTTATATTTCTGGCAGCAGTTCCAACCAACAAGCTCTCCTTCCCTCTCATCCCTGCACAACCCAAAGAAATGATCCCCTTTCTCTCCCATGTAATCCCTCAGGTTGTTCCACTTCTCCCCAGCTTTAGTGCACTCGGCCATGAAGTTTCAGAGTTTTGGGTTCCATAATTCTAGTTGTAGCAAGTCCATTGGACTTTCTTCCTTCCATGACTTTGTCATTTAGTTGCTCCAACATCACCTTATTTTCTCTCATAGTCTGGTACTTTTCTATATCTTCAACATTCATCATTTTCCTACAATATTTCAAATTAGCGAGCATGTTAGTTCAAAATTTGTGCATAAAATTCTCATTCTTTCTCATATTGTAAGAGTAAATTTTCATAATCCAATACAATACTTATATGTGTGGTTCATGGATCTGCATCCATATGGTTGTCTCGCTAACTTGGATCACTATTTTCCCTGACATACCCATTGTGTGCATGACCCCAATCAAGAGCTATCAAAGTCTCCTCTTCCTTGTGGTCACTCACCTTCCAGGCCCAGGCTTAGGCATCCCCTTCTCTGTTATGCAGTCCCTCAGGCGATCCATCTTGCCTGACCAAGGTTCTCTTGCACAAGAATATTTCTAGGGACACAGGGTTCTCATGTCACAACAGTAGCCTTTTCCATGCTTTCCAACTTGCATATCCAACAGATCATCTATATTATACACATACAGTCATCATGAGAAATCATTATAACCATTTCAAACATAAATGTCAAATTTGTCTTATACAGGAAAATAAAATTTTCCAAGCATGATCTTTCTTCTCATAATGGTTGGCTCTGCAGCTATAGATATCAGTCTTCCTATGGTCTTACATCCATGCCATATCCAAGACCATTCTACCTTCAATTTCTTCAATTTACATTCGGCCAAAACAATTCATCAGTAATTATCAAATCATAATTCCCAAAACTATTTTATATAGGAAAAATAAAACTTCTAGACATGAGCTTCTGCTCATCACAATTTGACTCTTGCAGCAATAGAAATTGGTCTTCTTTATGGGCTTACAACACTACCATATCCAAGACACCTTTCCTCCTGCAATTTCAACATTCCTCAGCCAAAAAAATTGTCACTATCTCATGTACAAGACATATATTCTCATGGAAATGATTCAAAACAAAATCACAAAGTGCTCTCAGAATTGTTTACAACTACAATTCAATTACTTCTATTAATCCAACTATCAATTGGAATGAACTCATCATTACATACACATGTATTATCAGTCACACTGACTTTTCATAATGCCGCATTTGATAAGATAACAATCAATGTGTCAATACCTATGGTCACATCTACACAATGCATCCATGCATTGACTACATAATACCACATAACTATGTCATGTATTGCACCATGATGAGTTGGAAGGTTTGGCCAACGATTCAACACATTATCCACACACTTCCTACTGCTTGCCTAACTATTTGGTTACCTTCCTTTTCCACCCAAACACAACACTAAGAATATAATCCTTAAGTTCTCTTTAGTGTTGGAAAAGAGGTTGCAATCCAAACATCAAATATATAGTAGATACCATCGAGCACTCACATATCGCTATAGACCTTCCATATCCAACCATATAATGGTCTCACACATGACTACCTCTATGGGTATTCATTGTTATATAAGGAGTATGTCTCCTGAATTAACCTGGTTATGATCCCATAACCAATCATAACATATAATGCAACTGACAGTTTATCTAAGTGCATTCTATCATCAACAACACTTACACACTCTAGGCCTTCGACCATTACATATCAATTCAAATACTGAAAATTAACTAAGGGAATCCTTACCTCGATCCCCTTTAACATGTATTCATCAATAGAAACTAAATGCATACCTTCCTAGTTGTTTCCAAACTACGTGTTGTTGTCTAACCAACTGATATTTGTAGAATCTCATAGACTTCCCCCTTCATCATTTTGATCACCATTCCTGCCATCCCCATGGGTCTTCACCTCGATGGAAATTATAAGCAACAACAACATCCACATATTTAACCCTGTTGTATCATTTTTCCTGAATACATAAGCCATCCTTTAGTCCTACTCAAACATTATTTCATAATAAAAAACTATTCTAAGTTCATCGGGATGTTATATGCATATCCAAGCATGTACATATGCAAAATTACACATCCATATGCACCAAGCATTTACTGTTAGCATGCCTACTAATGCATATGAAATTTAACTTCATTGTATGCTTCATGCACTCTAGTGCATTCCTGTTTCAATTCACTTATTTATTTATCTATTTCTCTTATAGTTGGTTGTCCTTGAATTCCTTTAGATCCTTGATGCCTTGTATGCTCCCATTCTTCTCATCTGCACTATGGTTCCCTAGGTCTGAACACTTTTCCAGCCACGTTCCACCTGGCCATTCTTTCTCGCTTAGTACCATTCCCCAATGGAAATCCATTTTCATTCAGTGCCACTTTTGAAGTGAGAGAGCATTCTAATTCCTCTGCATTGGCATCTTGCTTCCACTATGAACTTGATTTAAGCTTTTAGACAGTAGATAAGTCATATCTAACAAATCCTTCCCTAGAACTCCTATGTTTGACACATAGAGATTATTCACACACCACCTCTTAAGCTCTTTGTTTCCTTCCACATCAAGCTTGCAATTGTCTACACTTCTCTACCTTCAAGGCTATGGAGCCTTACTTTTCCTTTCTATGCCCATTAATGACATTATTCACCTGCTAGCTTCATGTCCCATGTGAGGATTCTTTCTTTTCTAGTACCTCATCCAACTTTTGTAAGCAAAGTCATGCCTCCATGACCCTAACATCTGATCCTATTCTTGAATTGATCTGGTTATACCTCTAATCTTGATAAACTTGCAAGAAGCCATCTTGTTAGAACTATACATATCATACAAAAATTGTCACTTAAATTTACAAGTACCTTTTCATTTAAATGATAATATTATTCTTTAATTAATATCATTTTTCCTTTTTATCCTTTATTCGTAATGCTCATGAATTAACTCTCTTTTAATCATGACTATGTGTCGATTCTTTTGTCTTCATGAGTTGATCACAGACATGGATCGACTCATTATATCATACTCATGATTCTTTTGTGTTCTCAGTTCACAAACAGATCATATTTTGATCCTTTATCAATTGTCTGTATTATTCTAGTGTTAACTCTCTGTCGAATTAAATATTTATGAGGCGCTTCCTTCAAACCATTTACATATGACCATATGCGCAAAACCACGGGCTTATTTATTTGAGTGTTTCCTCTTCTTTTTCCTTTATTTCTTTATTCCATATGACCACAAGGTGGTGACCAGGTGCTAAGCTAAGAAGTGCTTGATCACTTATCAAAATCAACGGTCACATCTTAATGTCACGACGAGCTGAACGGTTCTCATTTACTTTGGAACTTCGGCTATTCGTGGCTACTGAATTCTGGAGCAGCAATTCCTCCGAAGTGATTACCCACTGAATGAGTCATAAAGAGGTGGTGACTGCTTGTTGTTGGTTAACACCTCCACTTATTCTATCCTTCCACTTTACTTGATCATTGGTTGGGAAAGCTCCCAAAGTAGATCAACGGTTAACGTTGACTTCAGTCTTCGGGACTTCGCAACTTTGAAAACTTCAACCAGGACCAGATCAATGGACCTCATCCTTTTTCACGATCAACGATCGAGATCCAATTTGGAACTATGACCTTCGGAGGTCTCAACTTTCCCCGCTTGCTTCCCCCTGGAATGCTTTTACCCAGAGTTCATGATCTATCGACGTGTGTCCTCCCACAAATCAACAGCTATGAATCGCTTCAGCTCTTCGGGCTTCAGGAGTTTCAAAATATACGCCTTCACTTTCTCCCAAAATTCTTTCACCCGAAGTCGACGATTTTTCGATGCATTTCCTCCCGTAGATCAACGGTTGTGAATCGTTTTGGCTCTTCGAGCTTCGGGAGTTCCAAACTCTACGCCTTCACTTTCTCTCGGAGCGTTGATCCTCCAAACTATTGCGAGATCTACTGCCGCATGTATTCTAGGATCAACGTCGATATGTACTCTGGACTTCGGGCCTTCGGAATTTTTTGACCCAATTCAACATGTCACATATTTCCCCTCTGGAGTGCCC
Source organism: Picea glauca (assembly GCA_000966675.3). Taxonomy (NCBI): domain Eukaryota; kingdom Viridiplantae; phylum Streptophyta; class Pinopsida; order Pinales; family Pinaceae; genus Picea; species Picea glauca. The sequence continues at coordinate 543,032 of JZKD02S1900500.1, forward strand.
AGATTCTGAACTGCACGATCTATCGTCACGTGGTGAAATACTAGAAGAGGACACGTGGCCCAATTAGGTGGGTGACATGTGTCACATCTAACCAACACCCCAATACTCCATATGCTCAAAACTTACTGACACATGGCACACATCCCATGTTTCCACGTCATCCTAGGTGATGTCAGCAAGCCACGTCACTTCGAAATTTCGGGCTTTGGAAATCTCAACCCTCAACTTTTTCCGAAATGCTTTTATTTGAAGCTTGTGATCTACTAACGTGTGTCTCTCATAGATCAACGGCTATGATTTATTTGGGTCTTTGGACTTCGGAAACCTCAACTTTCAACCTTCACTTTCCCTCAAAGTGAATGGATTTTTGTCACGTGTCCTCCTAGATCGGACGTCCAAGATTCACTTAAGGTCTTCACCTGGAGTCCACGGATTTGCACCACATGTCCTCCTTAATTGGATGGCTAAGATTCACATTCGATCTCTGGGGTCCAGAAATCTCAATTCTAAACTTCTCCTCACTTTCTTTTTCCCAGAGCGTTCTATCCGGAGCACGGGATCAGTTGACGCATGTCCTCCTACAAATCGACGGTCCCCAGCTACCTCGGATATTCATAGTTTTGATGTTCAAGCACTAGCATGTCACATCACTTCATACCTTTCAATTTGCGGGGGCACACATCGATGGTTTGGAGTAACCCTTCTTTCACCTCGTAATTCTTTTGACACTGACACGTAACCCCTCAGTGAAACCGTGGTTAGGATTGCGGGACTACCTTGGGGAATTAACTCCTGTGTAACTTGGTTCCCCGCAATGCCTCATGGTCGTCGATCTATCTCCAAGCAATCTAACGGTTGTGACTTAACCTTTGATTTTCTTTCATCGGATGACCCTTGTTCACCTGCTCTCTGATCCAACAATCCCATATCTCTCTTGATCCCACAGTGGTGATCTCTCCCGAATTCGAAGAGGATGGTCATGATCCTTCGAACCCTTACAAAGGATCTATGACATTCTAATTTCTGTGTATATTCTACAATGCCATTCCTCCTGAGATTTTCAACTTCATGGTCATAATTTGATCTCAACCATGAGACTTTGACCAACATACCCGGCCCATACTAGCCTAGTGTTTCAACCAGAAGCTTTGATACTAATCTGTAACATACCTGACCACCCAGAGGTCGGGCTACGCCACTTAAACAGGCTACAACACACCCAACCACCCACAATCTAGGCACGCTACAGTCCCAAGACTCATTTCTATGATCTCTAATTTGAATGCTAAGTGTTTCTCAACAATGTTAGGAGCATGCACACCACATCCATAAGACAAGATCTAGGCCACAGCATAAAAGAGATAAACAATGTGCCATGCACAACAAATAACCAGTAGATAGGCACATTAGAATACATATCTCAAAGATAATCAAATACATAGTGGAATACATTAAACAGATAACACATAGATCACTTATCTTTTCAAGTAAACGTTCACCAACTGTCTGCAAACCAAGGACGTTCCTCCCAACCATAGATGTTGATGTTCATTTACTCTCAATAGCAGGTCACCCTCGAGCCAGGGCTATGAATGCACAAGGATGGGTCCTAGGCCAAGTATAAATACACAGTAGTTGGCTAAGTAGTTCTTAGGTTTCCCAACCTCACAACAATCCTAATTTCCAGCTCTATTTCCCCCTCAGCTTTCACAACCCCAAGAAATGGACACCTTTCTCTGCAATGCGGTCCCTGAGGCTGTTCCATTTCTCTCTAGGGCTCCAGTGATACTAGTCAGGAAATCTCCCTACTGGAAATTCCAAGGACTCTCAGTTGTGGACAGTTCCATCCGAACTACCATCAAGTTCATGCACATAGGCATCCATTCCCTCCTGGAATGATCAATAAATCATTACAACCATTCAATGATGGCTCTCCTCTTCCTCCCATCTGTTTCCATGCTCAGCCCAAGAGCACACGAACTTGCAGTGGTGAGTGAAGAGGAAGAAGAAAAAGTGAACCGCCAAGAAGAGGATGAACCAAGGGAAGAACGACCCCAAAACAGCCCCCGAGTGATGTTTAAATAATTACATGAAGAAAATAGCCACATGGCCTCCCTACCAAGAATCTCATGTAACCCCCTCTTCTCCATAAAATCAATTATGGGTAAATAAAATAATAATAACAAGACTTAGCCCCTCAATCCCCCTCTCTCATGGAATCATAGCCCCCTATCTCTTTTGTCCTTGTCGATCTTGCAACTAGCAATGTATTTTATTAATGTATAGGAAGTGCTACATTTCCTAGGCACTCTGGCCCCTTTTCAACTTACTGGCTCACCAGCCTAAGTCATATTTACATAATACATTATAGTTTATAAGGGTTAGAACCGGGATGTTACAATTTTTCATCAAAGGAATCTACTACAAGAACCATTCATGCCTTTCCTGCTATATGTTGAACTAGCCTCTAAATATATGACAGAATCACCATTCCATTTAATGTGAATTGGTTTTGGGCATTGGACATTTTACCAATCCCGCCATTCACAAAATCTAGAAAATTCACCTTTAGAAAAACAACAAAATCTCTCAAACCATTGAGATTTTTTTAATTTTGTACGTGTGTCATCCAATTCAAGCCATCCTACAAAAACCTGTATCGTGTATTTTCAAAAATCCACTCATTTTTCCCAGAAACTGCACCTGAAATTCACTTCCTAGAGACCTACCACGCGTCAGCATCCTGTACATTGCAGGGGGTGGTTGTATGATTTAGTAAACCATAGTGAGGGGGGTCGCAATTCCTCACGAGATACCACATATTATTTTCCAAAACCACATTTGAGTTTTGTGTCCTCCCCTTCTTTCATTAACCATTGACCATAGGTCAAGGGGGTGCAATTGATTACAGTCGTCAAATCTACTTTTCCATTTTAGCGCTCAATCTTTGAGCATGATAACCAAGGGAAAATAAGAATGAGAGACATATAAAGGGATATAAATAATACCAATTTATACCTTTGATATAAAATTTAGATAATAATCATGAATTTAAAAATTAGGCCTTTAATTAAAGACCCATTAAAAAAATGATAATTATGTTGAGTATTTTGACTTGGTTTAGAATAATGGAAAGATTTGTATGTAAGATAATAACTTGGTATTTTTTTTTTGGCAACAATTGAAGGATAATGATGAATGAAAAAGACCTTATAGAAGAGACAATGATTCATCATATTAATATGAGGTTAACCTCATGATTACGGTCAAATGAACAACAGGATAGGGGAAACAAATTTATACTATAAAAATGAAGGGTAAATGTGAGATTTATTGGACCGAAGGTGATGGGAAACTTGGAAAATTTGAGCAAAATGAAACGAGAAGTTGAAAATTTTTGGCAAAGTAAATTCCTATTACAATAGTGCGCACACCCATGCACTATTGATTATTATGCAGTTCTAGTGTTGCATCCTACAATGTCCAAACTTTAGTGTGCACACTTACTCATTCTTATTTTATGTGCACCATGGCCATGTTATAATTCCAAATCCATTCACTTACCCATATGTTTTTTCCTTAAAATAGAAAATCGGCCCATGCAGGCTTAGTGTTGAAATGATAGCTCATCTCATGCAGGCTCAGTGTTGAAATCGTAGCTTGGCCCATTCAGGATCAATGTTGAAATTGTAGCTTTAATACCAATCTGTAACATCCCTAGCCACCAAGGCTAGGTCACGCCACACAATCTCAACTTTTGTCTTTCTAATACCAATCTATAATGTCCCCATCCACCTAGGATGGGCCACTCCACACAATCTCAAATTCGGTTCCTCTAATACAAATCTGTGACATTCCTAGCCTTGCCACACAATCTCAACTTGTGTCGCTCTGGTACCAATATGTAATGTCCCCAGCCACCCAGGTTAGGCCATGACGCACAATTGCAACTTATGTCACTCTGATACCACAATGTAATATTCCCGTTACCTATCAAACTGCTTCTGATACCATACTATAACATTAGCCAACTTACTACGAAGCAACACTACACCAAAATCCATTGCATGGATTATATTATATAACATTAGTCTGCGCAATAATACTTGAAGTAATGCTTTCAACCCCAAGCTAAGTCACACCACCTCTTATGACCCAACTTATAACAGTGGCAGTAACTCAAAAAAATTGTGTGCACAATCATACTGAGCACACAACACTACTGAGTGCGTAATCCATATTGAACATGAGATCACTACTATTCGTGAAACCTTTCTGGTGTCACACACCAATTTTGTTCTCCTTGTGTGTGTTGACTACTTCCATGTGCGTACAAGTAAATCTATCCTTTGGTGCACACGGAGTATTCTCTACGTGCACGGACATTCTAACCTCGTCTTGAAGACTCATAACCAATATCACAAGGTTAACTTATAGGAAAACTAACAAAAACTGTCATACCCATGCAAAACTACAAATATTGTCTATCTGCACCACACTTACATGTACAAGCAACATAATACAGAGTAACAACAATTACTTATATCCAACAACATACAATAATTTAACCCATATTAAACATAGATAATTAAGCCCACAATAAATGAGACAAGCACATAAGGACACTTATAGTTGATGAAAAGTCACCAATTGTACGTAGAACTCATACATTCCTCCCAGCCATATACTTTTTTTCTCTTATACTTTCATCAATAGGTCACCCCCAAGCTGGGTCTTAGATCTACCAGGGAAAAAGGGTTCCCAATGCCAAGCTAAGGCCTGATAATCAACATAATTATTCATTCCAAGGTGCCTGCTACTTCAACTAGTCTACAGTATTTCATTCCCCACATATTTGTTACACCCAAGGAAGTGTGCCCCTTCTCTTCTCAACAATACCTCGACTTCCCCACTTCCCTTATAGGGTTCCAACAACAGACCGAACAGGAAGTCTCAGATCCCTGCAAATAATACCTAGCGCACTAGGAAACAATTAGCATCAAAACTATCACCTGGAGAGAATGATCATGGGGTTGACAACCTTCCTCTTCAAAATTAAATATCTCACCTAGAGAGAATGCTCACGGGCCTAACAACCCACCTCTTCAACAACAAAAAATTGGTTACAATACAGAAACCCCTTACAATCTCTTCTTTGTAGATAAGGTAATAGTCAGCCTTTCTCTAATGGCCCTACCCCTTTTGCACACGAGAATGAATGAATTCCCCAAAAATGAGTTATCCTGTTGAAATACACTAAGGCCAAAAATATATATCACATCCCTTCAAATTGACACTTGTCACTTTCAAAAGTATCTTTAGCCACTTTTTGACTCGTTCCCATCCCCGATAACTTAGGATAAATAAATATCCATAACTTACACTTTTCATAAATATTAATAAAATATCCCTAGGACTTAAGTCCTTCCCCCCTTTTACCTTTTTTGGTGGATTTATCACCCTGTCTTTTTTCTTCTGATATGTATGTGCATAGTGATGTGATAATATTAATAACTTGAGTATGATTACACTTTACAAGGATAGGCGCACTAGCCTATTTGCATCCCAAATCACCATCCTCATAACCACACAGGCTCTTCGGCCTCAAATATATATATATATATATATATATATATATATATATATATATATATATATATATATATATATATATATATATATATATATATATATATATATATATATATA
>JZKD02S1900500.1:562093-572148 GCA_000966675.3 Picea glauca
ACAATAAAACACAACAAGCTTTATAGGAAAGAATCATATTACTGTATCATACTAAATGTGAAAGAGAGATTACAACCATGGCCTTGATGTCGTAAGGTCCCTTCCAACTGTCCTTTGTTCCCCACACACTTCCACTCCGAGAATTCTGAGAGCATAGATCTGATAATATTCACAATCTATCTTGACAAAGGCAAATCTCAAAGCCACTCGAACCAAGCTAATAATTCCAAGCCAACCAAAGCTAACAAAGCTCAAGAACCCCTTCTCCATGAGAGCTCCTCTCCTTTTATAAGTTGAAGACGATAAGGTGTGGAGGTTAGGATGATCCCACTAAATCATGAAAGAGAGTAAGATCCAAACCATTCGGATGCCACCTCACCATGGAAGTTTCTCCTTCTAGAAGATTCGAGAAAACGCTCGTTTTTCCCACATGTAAGCATTCTCGCACCCTGCTTATAGTGCAACCTGTGAACTGTTCGCACCCTATCTATGATGCAGCCTACGAGAATCAGGCATTCTCGCACCCTAATACATAGGCATCCTGCGAACTTCCTTTTTTATAAGATTTTTACATAGGAAAATGCAACTTCTTTTGTCAGGAAAAGTTCTTCTCCCTTCTCTCTTCAGGAACTCAGGCCACTGACCCCTCTGAAAGCAACAGATAGGTTTACATCATTAATGGTGATAGGGATGACGAAAATAATGTGTAACAAGGGGGAGGAGGTGATGAAGTAGAAAAAGAAGAGGACGAAGGGGAAGAAGACAAGCAGGAACAGGGAGAAGTAACACCACCTAAAGATCCCCTTGCAGAGACAGAGACATCCAAGAAAAGAAAGGTTTCTCCAAAGAAACCCTCAACACGGAAAAAGTCACGCACCAATAAGCCACACTTACAGACTATACTTACAGTGGATGATATTGACCTCATCATCAAAGCTGTATCAAATACTGCTGAGTACATTTTGCAGCGAAGCGAAGTCAAACAGGAGACAATGCATGACCGGATCGAGGCAGAGATCAAAGGGGTATAGTAGGATCTTTATTCGAGCCATGCAGTGTCTACGACGTTGTTTTCATCTAAGGGCATAGAAGTAGGAGATGAACATGCCCAGCTACATAGAATAGAAGATGCAATAGAGACTCACCTTCATCGGGTCTGGGAAGAAAAAGAGCAGGCCATAGAGGAATTGAAGCAAGCAAAGGAGGAATCCCTAGAGAAGCGTCGGGTTGCGAAGCAAGAGAAAGATGAACTACAGGTGAAGTTTGCAGTGGATAGAGCGCAGATCCAGAAGGAAAATGAACATCTGCTCGTGAAGAAGATTTGAGTTAAAGAAGAAGACACTAGATCACTTCGCTCTGTGTCGGGCCTGGCACATATGGAAGAAGAAACATCTGAGAGCCAAGTGGGGAAGCTCGTTGAATCCATTCAGTAGCTCCAAACAATAGTAGCATAACTCGAATTGCAAGCAGTGTCAAACACTCTGCAGGAAGTGTGAGATCAGAGGGAAGAAACTGCCCATAGCGCAATCAGAAGAATCAAGGCATTGGCCTTGGAATGCAAGAAACTTATCAATCAAAGTGCGTAGACCTATGAGCGCTTTGCAGAGGACCCAGAACTAAGGACATTGGAGTCAAAACTCCAAGAAGAAAAGCAACAAGCAGCGACGGTACAAGCACAGTTGAAGCTACTATCAACGGTCAAGAATATGAAAAGGTCACAAGAACAGTGCGCAGTTCAGCAGTACGTCCATGCCATCCAGAGTAAATCCATGGAAGTGACCCTAAGACTTCAGTCGGTACAAGATGAAACCTGTACACTTTTCGAGGAGATCGAGGGACAAGGTGCATAGCTGGAACAAGTGGTCACCACAATGGAACAATGCTTGGAAGGATCTGTCACCAAGAAATTCATTCAAGAGTTCATAGAGAAGGAGGCCCTAGCGAAGCCGCAATTTGAGGCAACTCGAGCCAGGCTCAAGGCCTTTGAAGCATATTTGCCCAGATCAAAGTGACTTGGGACAAGTCACAGGTGGGTGTTGGGGGCATGTTTTCCCTCAACCAATTTTTGGAGAACCTTGTTCATGTTTGACCATTTTTGGGACTTCGACAGGCGGGTCAAAGACGGAGCACCTAGGCGAACTGGAGATCGTGGGATCTCGCCCCCTTTTTATGGGATTTTTTGGTTTAGGGTTTATGTAACAGGTATGGGATGTCAGCCCATGCGTTTACCCATGCTTAGGCCCCATTTGTAAATGTATAAATAAGTATCTAGGAATTGTAAGAGGCATTAGATCTAAGTTGACTTTGTGCAAGATATGTAACGGTTTCTAAGTGCGATTAGTTGTGAAGGATCCGTTCATACTATGTGTTGAGAACTTGCAGAGTTAAGTGAAAGTGATTGTAAGAAGGCTCTGTTCCATGCCAAACTCGGGGAAGGAGGATCTGGCGAAGTGGGCACAGATCTCCTGTCCTATGCAGATTTGGTTTTGTGGCTTTGTGCATGTAAGAATATTGAAAGAAGATAATAAAGAAGACAAAAAGTTGGTGGACGTAGCCCCACGTTGGGGGTGAACCACGTATATCCTGTGTTGTGATTTCTTTGTGTTATTGATGTGATTTATGCTTAGTGTTGAATCTTTATGTATGCTATATGCATATGATGTAGTAGCTTAGTGCTTAATAACATGAATGAATGCTAGATTTGTTTGATGCTATGTTCTAAATGGTTAGATATGCTTAGATCGTGTTGAATACCGCATTGTTCTATAATTAGGGTTTTTATCTGCGATGTGAATAAGGTTCAAAGACTAATGAACGTTAATTGCTAAGTTCTCTATTAAGTATTGTGATCACAGATCTGTGTCCCAGCTAGTTTGTAGACACTTGATTTCTACAAACCCCCCTGCCTCTACCTCGGGTGAGACTTCATCTGCTTCGCAGGTGTTACCGAAAAGGTCGATAGTTAGGGTTTTGTTGGTGTGTTGTTGAAGCGTTGAACTCCGGGTTTTCCCCTATGCCAACACTTTCCTTTCCATGTCTAGCCTTGAATTGCCTTTCATTTCCTTTTCTTTCCTTGCCTTATTGTTTCCTTTCCTTGCATTTCCTTAACTTATACCTAGACCTAGACCTAGATCTAGACCATGACCTAGACCTTGCCTTGTCATGATTTTCCTTGCTATGTTTATCCTTTCATTGTCTTACATTACATTATATTTCCTTTCCTTGCCTTGCCTTGGCATTGTCTTGGCATTTCCTTGCCTTACCTTACCTTGACATTCCTTGAATTAGACCTAGACCATGACATAGACCATGACGATTTCTTCTTCCCTCTCCCATTATTGAATAACACCATTAAACAATGGATTTTACATCTCAAATGAGGGAATTGGTTGTGAACTTAATTTCTTTCATGCATATTTTTTCTTTAATGCATGCACCTGATCCATCATGCTCCCCTTTTCTGTGCCCAAAATTGAAATAGTTCCAAATATGTGGTACCTCTAGTTTTTGTGCAACATACACAACCATTGAAATACATGAGAATTTTTGGACTAGCTCGCATAGCCATCTGACAAAATCTAATGTTGATTTCTTCTCCTTCTTGTGATTGTAAAACAATTGAGAGCAATGGTGTATGTAGTCTAAGTGATGGTACCAATCATCACTTATGTAGAAGTGATACTCCTTCAATATAACTCTATTTATTCATTACTATCTGGCCCATGCATGTATGTGATATGGACCATTATGCTAACCTACGCTGAGTGAAAATATTGTCTTTGAATCCCATTTTGTGGTTTAAGGGTGTAGTTCTCGTCAAAATCAACCACTAATAAGACATTACCAAAGGGAAATGTATCTCTATATATTATAAAATGTTTTTCTTGTCATCGATCCACATGGAAATGTTGAACATATTACTGTGTCTTTTTGAAGAATTCATTGATGAAGTCGCGTACTCGTACCTGGGAAGTCACCAATTGTATATTTTTTCTTTCTTTCCCTCAGTCAATATCATACATGACATATTTAAAGCTTTACAAATCAACCTCATTCCTTCCCAATTCATACTCATCACTCACATGGATGCACTTTCTCAGTAATTCCATTCCACTGCACTTGGGGCATGTCCCATCTAAGCAATTTTTTTATAAAATGTACAACCCTTTGTCCTTGTAGACAAGATGTTGTGAATAAAGTATCTATATGATGATGGTAGCAATATAACTAAGCATTCATGCACAAGGGTGTTATGAAATACATGAAATGTGTGTGTGTGTGTGTGTGTGTGTGTGTGTGTCATAATAATAATCATACTCAATGTGGTATCTACAACAACATGTGTTACAAATTGTGTTTATTCGAACATATGAAGGATTGCATTTATGGAAAGATCTTTGGCCCAAGTTAAGTGCACTATGTATTGTTTTGAATCTCTCATACAATTATGTCTGTGTCATTTTAAGAAAGTGTTTAATGTGGGGTTCACGGTCCCTAGATCTCCTTCTCAATATTAGTACATATTTTTGGTTGGAAGAACACCTAGTGTTCTCATGCCAGAAATCTTGTACTAGTCCCTTAACTACTCCAATTAACTTCATGTTAAAACAAGGTATCCTATCAGTGAAGGCCCAAAAATATGTTGGGCCACCTGTGTCGAGGCTATCTCGTCTATTAGAATACTTTCTAAGGGTTTTGATATTGCATTTCATGATATCAGAGGTTTGTTGGAGAAAATTGTGTTTTCTTGTGATCTTTCTAATAATTGATTGTGACAAGACATGCCAAGATGAATTACGGTCTTTAGAGCAAGTTTTCTTTCCACCTTTTTGAAAAACATCTGTTATCACTAAAAAATCATCTGCAACATTGCACACAATGGTTGAAGAATGATGCAGGCACGAGCTACCTCCTCCGACAAACTCCTCGTCCGCTCACAGGTTCATTCAAAAATCCCCTTTCAGCTGAGCTGAAGCGGCTCCTTGGATTCCCTCGGGAATCACTGCTACAAACCCGATCCACAGGTCCTTTAATTCCCTTCACGGCTTTCTGCACTGTACTGTGACTTTTTCCCAACTCAATATTGGGGTTTCGGGGTTTCGAGCTTCCTGTTGTCGAGAGTCATTGTCCTCTCGATTTCCCGATCACCGGTGAGCTCCTTCTCACCAATGCGCACCCCTCTACCTTAGCTTTTGGTCCATGTGACCTACCCATATATGACCACAGTCATACTCTTCATCGGGATTTCAGACTTTTCGATGCCAAATTGCAAACGTCCTTTGGATCCGCGATCCTCCGATTCCCGACGCACTTTAACTTCAGCTAGCCCTCCAGGCTCAGCTCCGGGTCCACGTGACCATTACCCCGTGACCACAACCTTACCCCTCATCGGGGTTTCGAGGTTTGCGATGTCAAAATACATACACCTACGGGATTCTCGACTCCTCGAATCCCAACTCTCCATTGCACTGACAACTAGCTTCCACTATGGCTCTTTCCTCTGCCCTGATGTGATGACAACTATCCTCCACTGATCGGGGTATCACGATTCACGATCTCAAAAGGCGTAAACACCACATCCATGGGATTCCCGATATCCCGATGGACCAAACACCGAAGGACGGCTTCCTTGTCAGCCCTTTCCTGATGACGCTGATATCCTCCACGCGTCCCTTCCAGATGGACGGTCTCAATTCCTCTGGGATTTCGAGACTTTCGATGTCCCAACTCCTTCATCCTCAGGAACTCCGATTTCCCGATGACTTCTATGCCGACTCTCTTCGGATCTCTGACACCTGTCCCTCTAAACAGACGGCTCAGACTATGTCGGGGTTTTCAACCTGGATTTCCCCGATCTCTTGTCTGCGGGAATGTCGATTTCCCGATGGCTAATATCCCGACTACTAAGCCTCATGCATCTCTTGCTCGATCCGACGGCTGACAGGATTTCTGCTCCAGATATGATGGCCCAGATCACTTCTTCTACACGCCTACTCCAGAGGCTAAACTCTGTGCAACTCCTCCCGATCCAATGACTTACGGGATTTCTGAGTGAGATCCGACAGTTGTCGGTCTCCTCCTTCTATAGGTTCCTCCTGAGCTCCTCTTGGACGTATAACCCAATGGTCCAGATCTTCTTCTCTCCACCGATCCGACGGTTCTCGTTGCCCCTTTTGGCCTGCTGCACTTTCTTCCTAGACTTGGAAGAATTTCACGTTCCCAAAGGCTCGACCTTTGCACTCTTTTTCCTCTGCGAGCTCTTCAACTTTGAACCTCGCCACACGTATGAAGCGCTAACTCCTCCTAAGATTTCTTCCTTCGAATCCTCAAAGGATTCTTTTGACTTCTGCGCCTCTGCAGAGTCTTCTCATGCACATGCTGGTGTTATCTCTTCTGATCTTCTGCAACCACTCAGACCCCTAAGGGATTTTGTTTTCCTTCCTTCTCCCATAGATGGAGAATAAAACGCCTTCCTGGAAGTCTCTCAGCTCAAGCAACCTCTTGCTGAGTCTTTCTGGGTGTTCAGCAACCCAGTGAAGATCCTTCAGTGGACTCTTCCTCACTTCCAGAACTCAAAGAGTTCTCTTCACTTCTGTGCCTATCTGCACACTTCCTCGATGCCCTCCTGGTGGAGTATCTTTTAACCAGAACTTTCAGCAGTTCTGTCTCCTCTGTGCACCCTTTGCACCTGCTCAATGCCCTCCTGGCAGAGCTCTCAGAATCCTCAGTGATTCTGGTCTTCCTTCAAACTCTCAGCAGATTTCTTCCTCAAATGCACCGCAGCACATACCCTCAATGCCCACTTGGCAGATCTCTACAGAACTCCTCAAAGATTCTGTCTTTTGTTTGAACTCACAACAGAGTTCCTCCAACTGCACCTTGTGCTTATGCTCAATGCCCACTTGACAGAGCCTTACAGAACTCCTAAGAGATTATGTCTGCAACTGTGTCTTCTCCCACACAGCCTTGCCTCCTGAGGTGTCCAGCAACCTCACAGGTCTTCTTCTCTTGAGTTGATGATTTCATCTTATGTGCCACAACACGTCTTTGTTTGACTCCCGCAGTGTTCAGAAGTGCATCCTCAGTGCACCGGTATTCAGAGACCGCAGTACTCTGTCACACCCTCCTGGCATGAAACCTCGAAGACCTTCCACCCTAAAATTAAACACACTCCTGCAAATGTACAACCACAGCATACATTCACAACATATGAAGAACACTCACAGACATCCATACAATACAGAATAATGCAGGAAAAACTGCTTCTGATTATATTAAAAATGGAAAATGCCTGTTTGTACAAGGTGTTCTCAAGCTCTCTCTCTGGCTCTCCTCAATTCTGCTCATCTATCTTCTAACTACTCTACTTACTACTAAAATGAGATCTGAAAAATCTCTTTTACCTGAGGGGCTCATCAAGCGCTTCCCTCCAGGTCCACCTACTCTATTCAATTACAATAAATGGTTGTCTAGTCCAGCATCTGGATCTAGATCTTAGCCGACCTAGCATTAAAGCCGATCTACCTAATGCCTGCACAAAGGCACAGCTTCTATGGCTCACCAGCCTACAACATTTAATTACATTGAATTCAGATTTTAAATGATGTTGCGCCTCTCTTTTAGCATGCGATTTGAATTCACTGGCATGGCTGGCTAGCTGGCTAGATGATGTGGAGAAATGCTCCTGCATCAAACTCCTCAGCTGCAAAATCATGAGCTCTTGCTCATGCACTTCCCCCTCTAAGCTATTGGAATCCTCCTGGATCCCAAATCATCCTTTGGAGTTTTCCATCTGCTCCATTCTGTTGTTGCTGCTGCTTCTACTGCGTCGCTGCTACTGCTTCTTTCCTTCTGCTCAGCTGCTCCTCGCTGGCAGTTTCTGCTGACCCTAACATCAGCCTTCTTATATCCTTGATCGCTCCTTCTAGCTGCTCCAATGGTTGATCCTGTTTTTGCAGTCTCCTCGGCAGCAAAAATTTTATGCAATTGGGTAGATCGCTATGATCTCCCATGCCATCTTCTTCATCTTCATCTGTGGCCTCAAGTTGCCACTCTGCTATAGAATTCAATTCTATAGTCTCCTCCTGACTGACTTTCTGTTCAGTCACCTTCCCTGACAGCTCAAATTCTGCCAGTTCTCTTGCTGGCCCTGGATTGTTCAACCAATCCTCCAGCATCTCTTGCTCCATCTCCCATGGAGTGATAACTTTACCTGCCTGCTCCTTGGCTTCCTTTGCTGCTAGATCCAATGCTATAGCTCTTTCAGTTTCTTGGCTGAAGTCATTGAGCCATTCCTCAGAATGCTCACTCTCCTTTCCTTCTTCTATTGTCAGCTTCAGTGCTACTACTTCTTCAGCTTCTTGGCTGAATATGTTGAGACACTCCTCATAATGCTCGATTTATTCTTCTACTTGGGCAGCTTCCAAAGTTTGTTCCAATTCTTCTTTAACAATCATCGTCAGCTGTGACTGTTCTATTGTTGCACCATCTGCAACACAAATTTTTGCCTCCTCCTAGGCACATGGTAGGAATATCCCAATTCACCCAATCATCAGAAGATCATCTTGATATTTTACCTCTGTCAACTGCATCTGCTGATCCAAATTCACCTTTGAGCTCACTTGCTCTGTCATCTCCCCTGGCTGATTCCAACTCACTTCTGAGTTTATGAGACCCTCAGACAATCTCATCTGCTCTGTCATCTTCTCGGGATGATCCCAACTCATCTAATCATCCCTTCCCACCTGGAAATATGGGATGCTTTCGCTGCCCTCCTGGCAGACTATGAGATCAACCGATCCCATCTTCATCAACACTCCTTGTTGAATCAAATTCTCCTCTGAGTCCATGAGACTTTCAGACAGTCTCGGATTTTCATCTCTGCCTACCTGGCAGTTTAAGAATCTTATGTTGCCCTCCTGGCAGTCTTCGAGATACCGTAGCGATCTCCTTTCATTGCCCAACTGGCAATGTGAAATTCCCTGGCTGTCCTCCTAACAGCCCGTGAGATCCCGCAGTGATCTCAATCTGTTGCCCTCCTGGAAAACAGGAATTTCTACTTCTCTGCCCTCCTGGAAGTTCTTGAGATCCTCATCAGTCGATCCCAATTCATCCTCTTCATCATCGAGACCTCTCCCAGTCTCTGGGTCACATACATAAATCATCTTTTCCTCTGTGGCCTTGAGGTTTTCAGCATACCTCAACCATCTCTTTAGCAGCCTGTGCTGCCCTCTAACCATCAACTCCTTTACTAGACATTTTGCTTTTGCCTTCTTCATAGGCAATTCACACATCCATCTCAACCTCTTATCCTACCGCATCTGCAGTTCGAGCTTCTCTATGTCTACCTTTAATTAATAGATCTCTTTATCCCTTTCTTTATCCATTTTCGCAAGCTTTTCTGCCTTTCTCTTCTTTCTACGGCCTTCAGTAGCCATCTTGTTGTGTCTATCTGCCTCCCTGACAGATCTGTTGCTGTCACCCTGCACTAAGAGTTCTACTAGCTTCATCATCCTACAGTCAACCTAACTGTCTTCCCGATTGCTTCCTACTTGCAAACAATCCTTACAGAGTCCTCAGCAACCCTGTCTTCTTTCACCTGAAATATACAGATGAATTTCCTGCTCTGATACCACTTGACGCATATCAGAGTATTCTCTTCCTCTTCCTACCTCTCTTGCCTGAAATATATAGACAAGAAATCAACTCTGATACCACTTGACGTAGGCACGAGCTACCTCCTCTGACAAACTCCTCGCCCACTCACATGATCGTTCAAAAATCCCCTTTCAGTTGAGCCGAAGCGGCTCCTTAGATTCCCTCAGGAGTCACTAATGTAAACCCGATCCACAAGTCCTTTAATTCCCTTCAGGGCCTTCTGCACTTTACCGTGACTTTTTCCTGACTCAATATCGGGTTTCGGGGTTTCGAGCTTCCTACTGTCGAGAGTCACTGTCCTCTCAATTTACCGATCACCGGTGAGCTCCTTTTCACCGATGCACACCCCTCTACCTTAGATTTTGGTCCATGTGACCTACCCGTATATGACCACAGTC
>JZKD02S1900500.1:574030-585531 GCA_000966675.3 Picea glauca
ATCGTGGTCTCATCTCGGGGGTGGCTAGTGGTAAATCCATTAGGAGTCACTATGCCTACGGTTGGGTGGAAACGAGCACCCCTCTCAGCAGTTGCTTCCATTGCTGAAGTTATTTCTAATAAGTGTTTTGCTTATACTGCATTTTGAAATTTATATGCTGTCACATATGTTCATGGACTTGTGGAATTGTAAATGTTTCCTGTGAAGGAATTGTCTGTACAACAATTGTTAATATAGAGTAGATGTTAACTCATAGAACTTGTGAAATTGTAAATGATTTCAGCATGAGAATGACTGTGTAGTGATTGATATGAATGAGTTGATATATGCTTAACACCGAGGAAACCGTGCTCGACTTACATTGATAAATGAATCTAATATTGCCCAGCCATTCTCGGGAAGTTGTCTTCCTCTATCCGCTTCCGGAGATGCCCCGGTAAGGATCTCTTCACAGAGATTCCCTCCTTGGAAAGGTTCACCAAGAACCCAGAATAAGGACTCGAACGCACAGGCCTTATTAACCCATTATGAGGAGGAACGGTCCTGTTAAGGTTCCAAGATAGTAGTGCTGTGAGATGTAATAAGTCGACGGATGAGATCTCGTTGGAGGACCCATAGTCATTCACGACCATTAGATTGACGGAAGTAACGAAGGCGTTACATACCTTGCCCCTTTGTCCTCTATCATCGTGAGCAACGAGAAATTGGGTTCGTAAACTCCAAGACCCAAAAGAACGAATCTAGACCGTTAGATCTCGGTCCAATTACCTGTCAGCCGTTGGATCTGGAGAAGTTGCGCAGGGGTTAAGCGCAGGGGTGGGCAGGCAAGGAAGTGATCTTAACCGTGGGATCTTAGATCATAGTCCCGACAACCTTCAGATCTCGGGAAGATGCGTCGAAGTTAAACTCTCGTGTGCAAAGGAAAAGTCCTAGTCGTTGATCTCGGAAGGACATGTGTCAACATCCCGGAGAATTCATCGGGACAACAGGGTCATCGGGGTTTTGTTGAGTCTGAGAATCAAGGCCTTGTGGTTCTCGAAATCCTGAGAACAGATCCTAACCGTTGATCTCGGCAGGACACGTGCCAGCGTTCTGGGGAGTCGTCGGGATTTCACCCATCGGAGAATTTAGGAGTGTAGAAACGTTGCAATAGGAAGTCGCGAATTCCTGATAGGATCTGAGCCGTCCAAACAGTAGGGACACGTGGCAGAGGATCCCGGAGAGTCGGAGTTCGGCATACCGGGGATTTCGAATACATAGAACTCTTGCCACCCAGAATCGCGATCTGCGATTTACTGATAAGATCCGAGCCGTCCGTTCACACGGGACAGGTGTCAGAGATCGGACGAAAGTCGCAGATCAGGAAATCGACGTTTCCAAGGACATGGAACGCTCGCAACAGGAAATCGCAATCTGCGATTTCCCGACGGGATCAACACTGTCCATCAGCGAGGACGCATGGCGAGAGATCCTAGAGAGTTGGAGTTCGGCATATCGGGAATCGGCGTATCGGGGATTTCAAGGACATGAAACCCTTACATTACAAAACCGCGATATGCGAATTCCTGACACCATCATAAGTCGTTGATCCAAGGGACGCGTGTCGAGCATCTAGAGAGAGTCGGGAATCGGGATACTGCGGGTCCCGTGGACATGGGTCTTGTGACATGGGAAACCCCGTAGCCCCGACGGGAATAAGGTAGTGGTCACGGAGTTGGTCGTGTGGACCAGGGGCTAAGCCAGTGGGGCTAGCGTGGCCAAAAAGGCGCGTTGCGAATTGGGAAATTGCGAGTCCCAGGGACATGTGTTTTGTGTCATCGCAAATGCCGAAACCCCGATGGAAGGTTATATGGCTGCAGTCATAGGGTAAGTGGTCACATAGACCATGGTATCACCAAGGGGGGGCTAGCCAGTATAAAGGTGCGTCAAGAGTCCAAGGGACTTGTGCGCCATGACATTGAAAGGCGCCAAACCCCGACAAGAATTAAGACTGTGGTCTTGTGAACATTGTGGTCGTATTGACCAGGACTTAGCCCAGAAATCCAATACGCTAGGAGCACATCAGGGATCGAAGGATCGAGAGTTCCAGGTACATGTGCACCTCGGCACCACAAACTCCGAAACCCCGATGAGAAGCTGTCATATGGTCATATAGGAACCGGTCGTGTGGATCAAAGGCTTAGCCAAGTGGGGCTGAGGCAACCAAGGAGTGAATCAGAGATCGATGATCGGTGATTGTAGTTGCCAAGAAATCATGGGTGTCAAAAACCCCAATAGAAGGAACCCCGAATCCCGATATTGAACCAGGGATTGGCATTTCGCTAAGGCAGGTGTGTGGGAACTTCTCAATTGTGGGAGATTAACCCAAAAATTTTAAATTATGATAGTGGGTGTGTTACAATGCATCCCTTCCAGATGGGCGGTCTCGATTCCTCCAGGATTTCAAGACTTTCGATGTCCCAACTCCTTCATCCTCAAGAATTCTAATTTCCCGATGACTGCTATGCCAACTCTCTTCGGATCTCTGACACCTGTCTCTCTGAACGGACGGCTCAGACTATGTCGGGGTTTTTGACCTAGATTTCTAAGATCTCTTGTCTGTGGGAATGTCGATTTCCCGATGGCTAATATCCTGACTACTAAGCCTCGTGCATCTCCTGCTCGATTCGACGACTGATGGGATTTCTACTCCAAATATGACGGCCCAGATCACTTCTTCTACATGCCTACTCCAGAGGCTAAACTCTATGCAACTCCTACCAATCCAACGACTTATGGGATTTCTGAGTGAGATCCGACGACTGTCGGTCTCCTCCTTCTGTAGGTTCCTCCTGAGCTCCTCCTGGACGTATAACCCAATGGTCCAGATCTTCTTCTCTCCACCGATCTGATGGTTCTCGTTGCCCCTTCTGGGCTGCTGCGCTTTCTTCCCATACTTGGAAGAATTTCACGTTCCCAAAGGCTCGACCTTTGTGCTCTTTTTCCTCTATGAGATCTTCAACTTTGAACCTCGCCACACGTATGAAGCGCTAACTCCTCCTGAGATTTCTTCCTTCGAATCCTAAAAGGATTCTTTTGACTTCTGTGCCTCTGTAGAGTCTTCTCATGCACACACTGGTGCTATCTCTTCTAAGCTTCTACAACCACTCAAACCCCTAAGGGATTTTGTTTTCCTTCCTTCTCCCACAGATGGAGAATAAAATGCCTTCCTGGCAGTCTCTCGGCTCAAGCAACCTCTTGTTGAGTCTTTCTAGGTGTTCAGCAACCCAGTGAAGATCCTTTAGTGGACTCTTCCTCACTTCCAGAACTCAAAGAGTTCTCTTCACTTCTGTGCCTATCTGCACACTTCCTCAACGCCCTCCTGGTGGAGTATCTTCTCCCTAGAATGTTCAGCAATTATGTCTCCTCTGTGCACCCTTTGCACCTACTCAATGCCCTCCTGGAAGAGCTCTCAGAATCCTCAGTGATTCCGGTCTTCCTTCAAACTCTCAGCAGAGTTCTTCCTCAAATGCACCGCAGCGCACACGCTCAATGCCCACTTGGCAGATCTCTACAGAACTCCTCAGAGATTCTGTCTTCTATCTGAACTCACAACAGAGTTCCTCCAACTGCACCTTATGCTTGTGCTCAATGCCCACTTGGTAGAGCCTTACAGAACTCCTAAGAGATTTTGTCTGCAACTGTGTCTTCTCCCACATCACCTTGCCTCCTGAGGTGTTCATCAACCTCACAGGTCTTCTTCTCCTGAGTTGATGATTTCATCTTCTGTGCCACAGCACATCTTTGTTTGACTCCCGCAGTGTTCAGAAGTGCATCCTTAGTGCACCAATATTCAGAGACCACAGTACTCTGTCATGCTCTCCTGGCATGAAACCTCAAAGACCTTCCACCTTGAAATCAAACACACTCCTGCAAATGTACAACCACAACATACATTCACAACATATGAAGAACACTCAAAGACATCCACACAATACAGAATAATGCAGGAAAAACTACTTCTGGTTATATTAACAATGGCAAATGCCTGTTTGTACAAGGTGTTCTCTAGCTCTCTCTCTAGATCTCCTCAACTCTGCTCATCTATCTTCTCATCTATCTTCTAACTACTCTACTTACTACTAAAATGAGATCTGAAAAATCTCTTTTACCTGAGGGGCTCATCAAGCACTTCCCTCTAGGTCCACCTACTCTATTCAATTACAATAAATGGTTGTCTAGTCCAGCATCTGGATCTAGATCTTAGCCAACCTAGCATTAAATTCGATCTACCTAATACCTGCACAAAGTCATGGATTCTATGGCTCACCAGCCTACAACATTTAATTACATTGAATTCAGATTTTAAATGAGATTGCGCCTCTCTTTTAGTGTGCAATTTGAATTCGCTGGCGTGGCTGGCTAGCTGGTTGGCTGACGTGGAGAGATGCTCCTGCATCAAATAAAGACATCAATGACAATAGAAATTAGTACACCTACGGCACAAAAATCCATCAAAAGGGAACAAAACTATACACTTGGTTCAAAAATTAAAGTGCACAAATTCACTAAATGAAGCACGCACGCAATGTGGAGAATGTGCATGCTAAGACATCCCTCAACACACACTGTGTGCAAGATGAGAGACTGTCTACAAGAAAATCCATGCACGTCTCATGAACGGCACATTTATGAATCGTGTCTGCCTCTCAACCTCTTCCAGTCCGACCCCCAACATGATTTGACACTCAGATCTGAGAGAAATCTATCTTGGAGGTTGTTCAAGGGCTAGGAAGTGCCCTAAAAGGCCCCTTGTTGACACTATGAACCAATTGTATATTTCCATGAATGGACACTATAAATATGTGCCATGGGTGTGCTAGAAAAATAAGAACTTCAAGGTATTGTTATGCTGGAAAAATTCTTCTTTGAGAAACCTCTTTTCTCTTTGAATCATTGAAGTAGCAAGGGCCATTCCACTCACCTCTTGAGAGGATTGGCATTGTATTTCTTCACCATTGTCACTTTCCATTGCATGAAGAGAAGAGTTGTCTATTATGGAACTCAAGAGCCCTCCCAAGGAGGAAGAGGGGATTCATAAGTCCCTGTCTTTCTCTACGGTGTTTAGCCTATCAATATATTGATCCATTGGTAGCTATATATTGGTCATTTTTTTCTTTTCATGGTTCTAGTTCTTGCAAGATTCTCTAACATTTATTTCTTTGTTGTTTTTAGTTTTATTTCCTTATTTCATGTGTATTTGGTTATCTAATCAACTCACAAAATTTTGTCTTTTTTAGATGACTTAACTAAGCATGCAAGTGTTCTGTTTTTTCTCACCCATGTGACAAAACCAACACAACAGATTGGCAACCATACTGAATATCGGTATCAAATTCCTCCCTATTTAAGTCTTGAGAGAACTTATTTCTAATTGTTTTGATATGAAGGTACCAAAACCAACCTATTATGGCCTTCCAAAGTCAAAATTCAGAGACAAGGAAAGAGAATTTCACTTGGAAATTTCTTTACCGACGCGTGACAAGAAGTGTATGGCTTTCAAGGCACATAGACACGCATTTTGTGTACTGTGCACATGATAGCCTTCATAGATCTGCGCATTGTGCACCCTCTTCACGCCTGTCAGAACTATAGCCCATGCATAAGGTCAATTTTTTCAAATTGTAAGGGTTTTATGAATGGTTTGAGGGCCCATTGCCTTCAGATTTTAATTTCCTGCACTTTGTAAAGCAATCGCACTTCACTTAGAGTCCTTTCTCACAAGGAAGGTTAGCTAACATAATCACATAGGGGTTAAAAGA
This sequence comes from Picea glauca, assembly GCA_000966675.3. Lineage (NCBI taxonomy): Eukaryota > Viridiplantae > Streptophyta > Pinopsida > Pinales > Pinaceae > Picea > Picea glauca. Next base: position 579,832 of record JZKD02S1900500.1, read on the forward strand.
ATCATTATTCTTCTCTTTGCTTTGTTTCCACATGAATGACTCATTTGGAATTTAAAATTTTGAGTTGAAGTTATTGTTTTTTCAAACACCATCAATTAAATTGGGACTAGAAATCAATTTTAAACCTCAAATATGCTCTTCCCCTGCACCCTAGTTTGATCTCGAGAATCAGAAAAGGTGGTTGAAAGGAAATTCCATCTTCGTTAAAAATCATTAGGAGAGGACAAAGCCCCCCTAGGGTACCTCTTAGTTTTGGAAATCATCTTAAAGATTTGTAAGGGAACATACATGCCCACATGTTTGCAATCTTAGGATAGTTTCTAAAAGGATTTCATAGTTTAGAAAACACTCTAGGAAAGTTTAAAAGATCAAGTAATGGGCCCATACATTCCCACATGTCTACAATCCTAGGATAGTTTTCAAAATCTTTCTTAGTATAGACAACATTATAGGGAGTTTAAAAGATCAAGTAAGGACCCATATGTCCACATTGCTAGTTCTTTAGGGATTTAACTATTCTGCAAGGTTGTACCAAAGAAACATAGTAAGCTAGGTAAGAATATTTGTAAGGACCACAGGAAGTCCACATGTTGCAATCTTACACTTAACTTATTAAAAATATTTGCACACTTTTCACTTTCTTGCACACAAATCCACTCTCCACACACATAATTTCTATTAGAATAGTGGAGGTCGAAGTAACATTTATTTTTAAGTACCCAAAAGTACTTCAAAAGAATTCTGAAAGATCCCACTACTTCTTTGGAAATTATCCACACCAATTGAATTCAAATGATATTGGTCCATGACCCCAATCTCTCAGCCCACCACATCTAAAAAAATTCTAAGAATGCACTAAATGTTCCTCCACGGGAGGTGCCAAAAGAAATTTTTAGTCTAGGTAGGATCTCAGTGGTAGGCATCCAAATAACCCCCCGTTATCAGGTTCTCACATTTTGAAACAATAGAAGTTGAGAATAGGGATCCTTCAAATCCTCTAAGTGAAGTGTTCCTATACCATAAGACAAGGAGATATCCATGAAGGGTCGAAGGTCGAGGTTCGGTTGTTCTGCACATCCCTCCTTGAGTCACCCAACTCTTGTTAGGGTATCCAACCCGTGAGCCATTTCTGAGGCCGAAAATCTAAATGTTGCACTTTGACCAAGGTACTTAGTGGAAAAACTTAGGATATCTACACAGGTGGTGGTTGTGGGCTGCAATCACACCTTGATCAGATTTTTGTGGCCATTGGGAAATATCACCAACTCTTTCGGGATATGCACCCTCTACCCCTCATTATAACTGATTACTTCAACCTTCACTAGTTCCTCTTTCAGTGGCTTCAGACCCAATTGTCGAGTGTTATTGGAAGGCCCAGCGTTAAATCGAGAGGAAGGACGATAGGTTTTTTAGGCTACGATCTTTTCCTTTTTTGTTATTTTTTTCCCAAGACCGACAAAACCCACCTATCCACATGCTTGTTTATTTTACAATTGATTTATGTATGTTGTTCATTTGATTAGATGTGATTGTGAGTTATACTATTTTGGGAAGGTAAAAAGTATAAAATTAACTTGTTCATTTATTTCTCTTGTCACCATTTGCACACATTCACTTTGCTAGTCAGAACCATAGAATCCTTGTCATTCTAGACGCTTGAAGAATCTCCCTCCTATTCTAAGAGGAGTCCCTAGTCTTTCCAACTCACCGAAACAACCCTCTCACACCCCTGTGGGTGCTACTATTTTGGGATCATCTTTACTTGGTTCCACTTTGCTTGGGACAAATACCCAAGAAAATACATCTATTGGTTCTCCTTCACAAGGAAGCGAGAGTCAAACTTCTTCTGAAGGAAGAGGTACACACCCACTAAATCCCTCTCAAGGGATAGGTCCATTACCTACTCACACAATGTCTGGAACTAATCCTCCCCCAAACCCCCCTTTACCATACTTGGCATCCCTAAGCATTCTTGATTTAACCAAACTCATGAATGATCCCATTTTGCATGATGCTACTTGGCCCAATATGCCTACCAAGTTACCTTCAGACATTTCAAAGTTTTAAGGAAAACCAGGGGAAGATCCCACCAACCCTATTATTACCTTCCACTTATGGTGCTCTTCAAACAACTTCATGGATCATTCCATCCACTTGAGGTTATTTCAAAGAAATCTCATTAGCTCATCAACCAAATGGTATGTGGATGAAAATCAAGGTCCCATGTGACCTTTGAATCATTGTCCAAGGCCTTGTTGTCCTTATTCCAATTACCAGTTTGTCATGCCATTGGTTTAGAGATTCTCTCTAAGTTCAAACAAACCATTGCTATCCATATCGCTAACCACATCCATGTATGGAGGTGGTGGTGTAGTTTGTGTAAAGCAGAAATCACCAAAGAACAATGTCTCGATTGGTTTCTCAAATCACTCGTCCATGTGATTTCCAAGGATGTCGCATCCATTTTTCCTCAATTAGAAGAGGAGGCCATCAGCAATGCCCAGCAATTTTACCTCATATTTTCCCAATTGGTTTAATTGTACATAGTATTTCCTGATGCACCCAGACCCCTACCATTTGGCCAGGACAAACCTAGGGTTTCCCACATTGTGGATGGGTTGATTGGTTCTATGACACATCTCGACCCTTATGGACTCCCGTCACCTACTTATGGTGAAAACCAATATCCACAACCATATGGAGGGACATCTTATTACCCTCCTCCCACTCAACAATAGTCATATCCTGTGGCTCCCCCTCCACCATTGGGTGGACCCCCATCGGTACCCATGATGCATTTGGTTTCTCAACCAAGTACGAGTTCACCCCCAACCCCTGCATATAACCCTAATAGTAGTGGAATTACTTCAACTTCCTACACACTATATGGATCATCTTCACAAAGAAATCCATGTTTTCCATTTCCTGGTCCTCCCCAGCAAGTTACTCCTCCACCAAGACAACCACATGTTGATGTTAATTTTGTTCAGCCCTCTCTCATTCAACATGTTCATGCTTTTGAACAGTTGAATATAGAAAATCCATCCCATAAATCAAATAATGCCAAGAATAAAGGAAAAAACTGAAACAATAACAACCCAGGACCAAGAGGAAATAACTCCCAACAAAAACATCTCACTGGGGGCAACCAAAACCCCTAAGGGGGAAACAATAAAAATCAACCATGACAAGGGAAGAACAATAAACTCAGAACTAACTTCCCCTACACTCTATGTGGTGAGTATGGACATTATACTCACCATTGCCCCCAAATTGTCGATTTAAAATGGATGAAAGAATCCATGAACACTCAATGCCCTGCGGCACCACCCGCCCCTCAGTAGGCCCCACAACAATATTTGCAACCACCACCTCCAGCCATTTTCCAAAACCCTATTCCAAACCAAGGTGTGATGAATACCCAACAAGAGATAACCTCTTCCCCACAACAAATGGGGCAATATCAAAACCTAGGTCCCAATCAACCCGTAAATCCGGTTGATCTCAATATACTCCATACTAGTGAAGAAGATATTCTTCTACAAACACGCGATTGTCAATACAGTATTCCCCTCGAATCTACCCCAACCACATCAAGAATAACTCCCAATGCATTCGGAAAACCATTGATGATCCCACTCCGTAAAACTAAACCAAACCCTCGTATACCTCGCGTACCTTTATGGTAGAATGTACATAACCCTCATGCTAGGGAAACGCATAACTACACTTTATTCGATGATTTAGCACAGTCTCCTATAGCCATGTATGTGTTGGAGGTCCTCCAAACCTATCCCTCACAGCATAAATCCTTTATTTCTTCCTCGGGGGTAGTCGACCCTACTAATACTCGACTCATCACATTTGATTTGGATAACGGAGAACCATGCCTCCATGCACTGGTAGATTTCTAGATACCAGTTAAGATTCAGAACATCACAGTTCATCGGTGCATCATCGATGAAGGTGCATCCACATGCATCATGTCCAAAGTAGTATGGAAAAAACTCGACTCACCTGAGTTAGTACCATCTGCCATCACCCTGAGAGCATATGATAGTCGACCATCATCCCCTGAAGGGATCTTCCAAAATTTCCCCGTACAACTTGGGGGAAAAACCATTCTAGTTGACATTGAAGTTATTGACGCCCCACTTGATACAATATCTTGTTCGAACGTAGCTACATGTATGCTATGAAGGTTGTAGCCTCTTCTATGTGTTACAGGTATGAAATAACTGAGGGGGGGGGTGAATCAGTTATTGTAAATTATTAACAATCTCTCTCAATTTTAACTTCGAATCATTAATCTTAGTGGCAGTAAGTCTTTACTGTGAAAACCAGTGTTGTAAACATAAAGCATATATCATAACGAACAGCAATCACACACACAGCATTTATTCACAATTATGAGACACAGATTTTTCAAGAGGAAACCCAACCCGGGAAAAAACCTCATCTTCTTAAGATGTTCAACAAGCACCAACTTCGTTACAACTTATCTTTTATGAGCANCAATCTTGTTCTCCCCTCAGAGAGAAAAACTAAAGAGGGCGATCCGATCCCATCCTCAGTCGATCCCACTCTCCCGTTAGAGAGTGTCACCCAAGTGGTCAATCCGTTTCCATCTGTCAACCCCATTCTCTCCTTGGAGAATGAAACTCAAGTGGTCAATCTGATCTATCCATCGATCGATCCTACTCTTCTGCTAGAGAGTAAACCCGATACTGCCCATGTTTTTCTCGTTGATACATAATCTCCCATGCCGAGGGGTACTTCTCCCATAGAACCCCCTCCAAGTAATGAGGCCATCCATTTTGATTGGGGTGTGCTAACTGGACCTCGTTTTCCCTCTCACATTCCTTTCCAAATTACCGTACAGGTTTGTGGTCGAGATGTTCCTCATACACTGATAGATGAAGGTTCGTCCATTAGTATTTTGTCCTCTTTTGCTTGGCAAGATTTGGGTTGTCCTCCACTTGTGCCTGTTACGCAGAATCTGTTATCTTTTAATAGAAGAACTAGTCAACCTTTAGGGACCCTTCCTCAGTTTCCTGTAACTTTGGGAGGGAAAACTGTCTTCATTGATGTCATGGTAGTCCAAGACCCCTTGGATTTTTCTTTACTCCTTGGGCGAGATTATGTCTATGCCATGAAAGTTGTTGTGTCTACTCTTTTTCGTGTGATATCTTTCCCTCACGATGGACGAGTTGCGACTGTTGATAAACTTTCATTCATTGACCCTGACTGGATTGCTTCCCTGAATGGTTCTTATATGCAGATGGTATCCCCCCCGCCACAGGTCAATTATGTGGCATTGTCACCCATGGTTTCAACTTATGATAACTTAGATCCAGTAGTTGACATGGTGATCTCTTCGATAGGGTTGTTAGAGCCTGATCTCTTTACTCCTGTCGCGACCCTCGAAATGGTGTCCTTCCAGCGTGTGTTTCTTCCTTCCAGTGAAGACCTCTTGGAAGCCATGACTGAGTTTTGTTCCTTTACATGGTGTAATTCTGGAGAATTGTCCTCTTGGAATCCATGATCAAGAAGAGAGATATCGAGGAAATTTTTTGAGTCTCTGGAACAACCTCGTTAAAAAATGAAACAGAGGTTACGAGGAAAGTTTTTGCGTCTCTGTAGAAACCTCGTTAAAAAATGAAACAGAGGTTTCAAGGATAGTTTTTGTGTCTCTGGGGA
>JZKD02S1900501.1:58573-71016 GCA_000966675.3 Picea glauca
TTATTTATTACTGCTCATTATTGGATAATAATTCTACATTGATATAACATTTGAAGAAAAAGGATTATAATTACGCTATTACTGATTCACCCCCCCTCTCAGTAATCCAACAATCCTCCTCAATAAATATGGAATACACCCCTAGGTCCTCTTCGATATAGTTCACATTAGGTTGTGGGACACCTTCTATGTAAGGTGAAATCCTTCCCTCTCTAAGGACTATAATGTTTTTACCATTCCGAGGAACGGATAAATGTGTCCCGTCGAGTGAGAGAGTGAGAGGTATCCACCTGTGAAAGCTTTCAATCTCTTTCAAAGATTATTGAGTAATTTCTTACTGGCATATAGATTACCTGAATGTTAAGAGTTGTCCTTATTTAAGGGTGAGCACACAAAACTAAGTTCACATCTTTAATATCACCTATGGTCGTTTGTTGTAAACTATTATAAGAGAGAATTCTCCTAGCGTTTTCATTTGTACAAGACAAGCCTATCTCTTCCATAATAATCTTCGACATCACACTTGGTCCAGAACTGCCATCAGTGAGGCAACAATGGACAATCTTGTCCATAATCTTTACAGAAATACAAAAAGGGGTATTTTTTATAGGGTATCTAAATTTATGTACACCTAATTTATTTATAGACGAATACTCTTCATTTACCTCTTCAAAGAGGTTGGATACAACATAATCTTTTCCTTGCATGAATTGTTTTAGATGCCTTTGTTTTTCAGGAATGAAAACCATGTCCAGGAGGGTGGCATCTACTTTGATGTTGTCCAACTGATTCAAAATATTGTATTTGGAAGAGGGGAGAGGGGATCATGACATCTTCTGGCTCTACAAAATCTAGGACAACGATGGTAGTTTCTGGTCTTTTACCAAAGATCTTATCTCTGGAACTCTTCCTTACCTCACATGTGGCTTCCTCGTGGTGTTCCTCACAAAATTTACACCAAATTAGAGGCATGATAACTTTAGGCTGAAAATTATTTTCAATTGGATTTCTAAAGGGGGGTTGCAGAAGAGGATGAAGCTCCAGGGGTGAGAGGGGACACATTTCCCTTTCGCTCATACACTATCATATGATTATTGATATCTTGTACTAGCTGTAAGATGCCTAACATGTCTGTCTATTTAACCGATTCTCCCCGAGGAAGACCTGTTCTTTCAATATGTTCTTCATACTCTAAACAAGTATGCAGAGAGGAACCGAGGTTATCAATGGATTTTTCCTCAAGCCTATGGAAATATGGGGAAGTTAAAGCATTGTATTAATGCATGAAAGAGGCTTGATATCCTAATTCATGAGTATAGCCATCAAAATTGGTACCCTTTGTTTATAGCCATCAAAATTGGTATCCTAATTCACGAGTATTGTTTACAAGTGCTTAGGTTGTTTTTTTTTTATAAATAAAAGCTTGCTGAAAAAATCATTATTTACGTAATTTTCTGAACATATCAGATGCTGAAATAAATATAGAGTTAGAATTAAAGACACCATGTCAATAATCAAAACATATGAGACATAAAGGAATCCTTTATTTCATTCCAATTCATCAAATAATCGTTCTCTTTACAAAATTTCCTGAGCTATTTTTGGACCAAAGTCAAACTTTGACGTCCCCGATGAAACATACAAAATGACTTCTGGCAAAAAATCAAAAACTAAACTTTAAAAGCTGGATCAACTTGCCACATATTTTTTCCCACTTGACTCTACACAATAGCCTTTGCCAGTCATGAAATCTAATTCAAAAACATACAAGTCTACACAGACTATCAAAGATAGATCAACACCTCTGAAAAAAAAGTGTCTAAATGATGTAATTCAGCCTTGAATCTTGTTGTCTACAATAGGACCCTGCTATCATAAAACATAATTAGGCTTCTAATGAATTAAGGAATGAATGAAAACTGAATTATCTAAACAAAAACTCAAAGAGCAAACTTTAGTATGCTTCTCCTTCTATTTTCCTGCTGTTCCTCCCTTTCCTTTTTCCTTTAAACAAGTTATAATTGGTTGAAGTAGTTGAACTACTTCCTTATTTAAGTTAACTAAAACTCAACCAACGTTTTAGTTGAGGGGGAAAATAAATAAATCATAATAAGGGTTTTAAAATAAATAATAACTAGTAGGTGGGACCCCTTGTGACTCCCTTTATATTTTAATAATCATAACACAACTAGCTAATAAAAAAAGCATCCCTCCTTGTCACTCCCATCATCACATTCATATTTGACAATTTATCTCAATGATAATCGAAATTATTTCCAAAATATATTACCCATATATCCAAAAATAGTGTGCGGTCCAAAATTTCATAAGTCAACTGTTCTCATTAATTAATAAATAAAAAACTTAAAATCCATATTTTCCACTCTAAGAGGCAATCTTTCCCTTGTTGCTACTGTCACCTTTTGATCTCTCTGAATTTTCCTTAGGCTGTGTGGAGCCTTTAGCCTAATCTCACTGATCAAATGAGAGCAATCATCTCTCAAATGCATGCAGGAGGACACAGATTTATTAGAGTCATTTGAGGGCGAGGAAGGGGCAGCAGTGGATTTTCCTTTATTAGGGGCATGGTGGGCCTCAATTTTCAACCTTTTTATTGCATGGGAAGACTGAAATCGTGAGTGGACAGGGGAAACTTGTACAATTTTATTGATATGTGGGGGAGCAGGTAAAGACAAGTTAGGCCAACTAAAATGTTGGGAGACTGTCAGGTGGACAATCTCTTGCCATTCGTCATTTTTGGGAACTTCAATATGTAGTGAGACATGAGGAGGCATGGGGATACCATGGACCTATGGGGCTTGGAAGGGAGGCCTTTCGGGCCTAGGCTGGACCACTCCTTTCCCAATGTAGTTAAAAAACCTATCTTGAAATAACTGGCCTAACTCATGCGAGTCTGCATCAAAGTTTATAGATAATCTTGGCCTTCTAGGGCCCATAATTACCTCTTCCTCGGTTACCTCTGCCATGGCTACCTCTGCTGAAAAATATCATTCCTTCATGGATAATTGATTAGAAAATAGTTTCTTTAACAACCATACATGACAACTCTTTTAAAATATGAAATAAAATTTAGCTCAACAACATATCGGACTCATGCAATCCAATCCATAGAAATTGTTTAATAATTTTCAATGAGAAGGGGGTGAACAAAGGTTTTCGGATGTGAGAGGGGTTGTATTGAGTGAAAAATGTTAAAATGAGGGGGAAAAGATCATGATTACTTCTCACATACAACAAACAATAAACTGGATCATAAACCAAAAGAATATATCACTGTAATTCATCCCCGCGATCCCTTACCTGTCATAATACAAAACTTATCTTAACTGTAATTAAATTTTAGGAACAAGGAGTGGATAGTGAATATGGGAAGGCGAGGGGAATTGTAATTAGTGAAAAGTGAAATAATGGTAGGAGAAAAGAGAAAATACTTTTTGAAAAATTTATCAAGTAATCCATAAAAACAATTCTGTATTCAATACAACTATTCTAGCATCAATTAAACAATTACTGTGTGATAAAACTTGTTCACTGTCCACATTCAATTTCCTTAATATCTTACATAATAATAATACTCATAAGCCTCATGACTTCACCCATCTTGTTAAAATACTTTTGTTTCTTTTTCACTTACTTTCCTTTCATATTTAAAACAAAATACAAGGAACACATAGTCATTTGTTTCAACTCTGTTCAGAATAAAAACATCACCACTGCCCATAATTTAATTCCTCAAATCAAACACAGACACAAGATCTTTTAAAACATGCCCAATTACATTCCTTTAACCAATTTAACAATTAAATTGCAATGAAATCATACTACTAAAATCCCCGTGCCCATATTTGATCATGCAATAAAATGATATGATGCACGATATCCATAAATCATACACAGTGGACAACCAAGCCACAATTATCAATACTTCAAATTGCAATAATCCCGATCGGGCAATTTAAACACACTGTAACAACAACCATCACTTCAATTTATACCATGATGTAGGAAACATACAGACCAATGCATAACACAAAGACACATTTTTGTGACTGTACATATCTAATTACTCCCAATCAAACCATAAAACAATGCTGAGATATCAATTCAACTATCATAATAAAATAATGCAATGACTATATAACAATAATTATTTTCGATTACAATTATGTACTCAACCCGATCAACAGAGACGAGCCAATAATCAAAACCATTGTCAATGCTATTTCACCAGGGTGTAACTGGTTCAATTTATCAAAAACAGGATCTGAATAATCAAGGGTTCGCTCGATGGAACCAACACAGGGAGACTAGAGGTCGACCTTGTCGATAGTAGGTGAGAAACCCTTGAGACAAGCAAGGTGGAACCACACACATTATAACCCTTAGATCGTATGAGAGGGTGATAGTTCAACCCCAGGTAGGAGAGACTATGAATAGAGGAGCCGAGGTTTCTTACTGGCTAGTAAAAAACACCAAGAACACGCAGGGGCATAACCCTTGTGGTTTTCCCCAAAATCCGAATAATACTGATAGAAATGAAGAGCCCAGGTAACAGAAACCAATCCTAAAGAAAGACTCTTGGCATAATAGCCACCATAACCAACTGTGCAGATATCAATAACATAAAATGAGCCCATGACTAGGTGGAAAACGATATGCAGTGACCCACATGTGGTTCAAATCATACACAACAACCCCATAACACCAAACATGAATGGGTTTGGTTACAAAGACTCTGAGGAGACGACCAACAAGTCCAAACATAATGAAACCCTCCATAAAAAACCCATAGAGACAACATAGAGCCATCACGACTTACATCACACAAAATAGTCAATGAAATCGCGACTTCAACCATCCAATTTTCCATTTGCAACGAATAACACACAAAAAACCATTCTAGAGAAACGCCATGAGTTTACACAATTGCCAGCTGTTGAGCACTCAACACACCCTAAAAGTCCTATGTCAATTTTTCACTTTTTGGGTACCACTTAATCTTTGCATTGTCTGAATTCGATTTTCTTTTGAGAAATGTTTTGTCTTTGCTTGTTCTCTTAACTCTCATTAAGATATTTATGTTTGTCTAACTTTATGAAACCCCATGAATTAAAAAGGATTAACACTTAAATACGAAATCAACAGCCAAAACACTTCACCCGACGCGCTCAAGATTCAACATCAGAAGGAATTAAGAGGTGAAAAATAATCACTCAGAAAACCTCAATTTCCGAGCACCGATCTTCACCGGTATCGACGAAAGGAAGTTTTGTTTCATGAAAAGTATCACATATGGACATCGTCGATAATCGATCCCCTTTGACATCGGTAAAAGGAGAAGGGAGTAAATGTTAAAGAATAAAGAAATGATATCGTCGATAACTGATACCTGACGCACATATTGGAAGCGGGGAAGACCTGAAAGGATCACGGAAAAATTATGACCACACTAAAGAGTTTCCCTTGATCACCAATTCCCAAAGAATTTCAACATCAGGCGTTTTCGAGGAAGCTAATCCTAAGAAAAACATGCTAATCCTTTGGAGACATGGAGGCAAACACAGGGATCTAGATGACACTCCCACATTGGGGAGAACTCTTCAAAAAGATCAGCTGGAAGGAATTCCTAGAGGAAATCCCACATAGTGACCCAACTGTGAGAGTGCTTGATGACCAGTTATTCCTGAATATCCGATGGTTGTACCTGCACATGGTAGCAATCATAACCCATGTGTTTCCTTGTATAGAACTTCTGCAATGGCTCATCGACCACACAGACATGTAGAAGTGTTTAATCAACTATGATAGTGGTGGGTGTGTCAGAGCCTTCCTTCTGGTAGAGGTCCATAAGTATTACAAGCTGAGAGACCCCGAGGAGCCACGACACCATCTAGGTAATGGCCTCATGGTGGAGAGAAGATAAGAAATACACCAACCGGACCTTTGTCTGGTACCAGATGACCAACTTAAGGGATCCATACATCTATTGATGGCTCTAATCTATCGATTGTATGGGGAAAAGGAATGCTTCATATTTTCGTAGGCATGGATGCCTCTAGCTTACATAGTGGCCATTTCCAGGAGAGGCTTCAAATGGGGAGCCATTATTTCCAAGAAACTGAGAATTTGCATACAATAGGCTCAGACGTTAAAGGAAGGAGAGACACCAACCTTCTACATGGCTTTGTCATGTGTTCCAGAAACATTTTCGCTGGCATGAACCTGAGCTGGCACGTCGCAGATCTCACTGTCCACGTATATTTCAACATCTTATGGGAGAACAGGTACAAAAAATCCTACTCCCTTATCTATGATGAATTTATCACTTGTATTTACTTTATTCTTTTCAAGAAAGAATGCCTGAGACTATCAAATGCGGCCAAAAAGATGATATCAAAGGTCGGCCACTGGTATCTCGATGAGAGCAATACCCACATCAGAGTGTTCAAGGCCACTGGAGCACCTCATCTCCTTCCAGCGCATGTCCCTGACTAGCTTGTAGTGGGGGAGATATGCAACTAGACCATTCTGCAAGGTTACAATGCCACTCTGGTCAAGGAAAAGAAAAGGGCATTCGTACCTTATGGTTTCCACGTAGGTTTCTACATGGTGAAGGACACCACTTAGGTCAAGCAAGAAGGACTGACCCAATTGGATTTTAGATTCTAGAACGACCGATTTTGCAAACACGACCGAAAGGATCTGGTCTTGAAACATTTCTCGCAAGTGTCGTCCTGTTGGCCATACGCCCATGACAAGTTTGAAGACGAAGTCTTCACAGAAAATGCCCAGGAATGGGATGAAGTGGTAGCAAGGATGGTCGGCCCAAAAATGACCAGGTTCAAAGCCATGAGCCTAGATGAACATGCAACGATCCTAGAACAATATTCTCAATGGGTCCTCAGGTCCAGAGAAGAAATGATAATAGTGGAAGCAGCAGAAGCCCCCCTGGTAGCCCCGATGCAAGATAGAGGTTTTCCCATGACTCATGATGTGCGGTAAAGGGGGTTTCTCATGATATAATAGGTGCAATGAATAATTTATCAGCTACAAGATGATCGAAACCTCATAGGTATGAAAGGGATCCCTGTTGACAAACCAGATGAAATCCAGATAGGCCCAAGAAACCCTAAATTAATAGATGTGGATGAAATTACCGGGTTAGACGACCCTGATTTCACAATGCCACTGACTGGATCACTGACAGGTGTTTTGAATCAACCAAAGACAGTCGAAACATTAGGAAGAGCAAGTGCGCCAAACTCCCTAAGAGAATTAATAAAAATATATGATGATGATGAGAGTCCATAAGTATCCCTCATGACCCAAGTACATATCAAAGAGGAAAATGAGCCAGAGAAGGCATCTTCCCCAGTTCCTAATGCTCAAATTCAGGGTCTTCCACAAAATGAACATGAAATCGAGAGTGTCTTAGACACTGAGTTGCCCAATGCACCGCAGAACCAAGAAGATAGTCCGAAGGATGGGCCACGGTCGAGCGAAAAAAAGGAAGAATATACACAATAGGAAATCGACGTATCAACGACTGGTGATCAATTAAGTACCGAGTCTACCCCCGATGCCTCAATTTCAATCAATACTCAACTCCCTGATGAGTGACAAACAAAATACGAGCCTTCAGAATAAAGGGAGGAAGTTCAAGAACCTAGTATTGAACAGATATATACCATTGGGAGTCTGGGGAATACACTCACCTATGAAGATCATCAAATCCCTGAACCCATGGATAAAGTAGCTGAAATACATGCCATCTCTTATGAATGGAAAAAGAAAGATATCATCCAGAGAACCACCAATAAGAGGAGGATCAATCTGGATCGCTCCATCCTCATCACCACAGAGGAAAATATGATAAATACAGAGCACGCCGAAACATCCGAACTTATCGGTGCAGGGATGGCAATTTCAGATGCCACCCTGGACAGAGAAAAAAGGGATGAAGAGGAATTGGTCCCTTCCCTGAAAGAGTTAGAACACCTACTCCACTTGGAAAATTATTACCAGGATACCACGCAAGACGTGGTGGTCTTGAGGAATGAGTTCCAAGAAACCTATAATAAATTTGCAAACGAACGACATTTGTTCACTGCAAGAATAGCCGAGTACCAAGAAGATACCCTCATGGCGCTGGACACATGTAAATATATGGAGAGGTGGTATGAGAAAGCACACCAAGCTATGGAAAGGATCGACTGCATCAACGTCGTTCAACAAGGCCGAGACACTGAAGAGCATGACATTCGGGTACTCAAAGATAGTAGCATCGAACACATAAATAAATCGACCGAATACTGGGTGAGAGTGGCCCAAGAGCCTCATCAGAAGATCCAAGAAAAGTGGGTTGAGTGCGAAAATAATTGGGCCAAGGTCAACTGAACAATGAGAGACATCGGCCTTATGGAATTCAACACACCTAATGACTTTGTCTACTTGCGTGACATTTTCAAAGTACATACTGAACAAGACTCATCGTGGGATGTAGAGATAAAAAAGGTGGTGAACATGGCATCAGGACAAGTGCAACATTTCACAAAGAACCCGATCAAGGCTCAGACAATGCTATAATAGTTAAGTGACAAAATAGCCAAATATCAGACACATGCAGTGGAGATCAAGGAGATCCTTTTGGCCCCGAAGGATCAACACAGGTTTTCGTACACTAACCCATGCGAGGAACTTTTTATCCAGTAGTCGGAGTACAACAAAATTCATCCACTCAAATGAAACCATTAGGTGACTTCTGAAGACTGAAAGAAGAAAGTGCCATGTGGCGAGTTTTGTTTTACTTAACTACACTTTAATTGTTATTTTTAGTTAATTGAATGTTATAAATAAGAGCATCGACCAGTTAGTTAGAGGTCGATGGTTGTTGCAAAGACCCTCATTTTTTGGTTTTGCTAAGAACTATTCCATAGATGCCTTTAATTGAGAAGTCCTTTATGGGACCGGAGACAAGTCTGTGTTTTTCATCAAATGCGTGTATGCTTGGATGTGGAGAAGAATTATTTCTTATTTCGTCTCATGAATGGATGTAGTAATGAGTAAGAGCTACTAAATCTATTGATAAGTTATCTGATTCAATGTTTTATAGTTCTTGTCTTTAATGATGAAAATAAATCATTGTGTTACTATGTGATTGATGATTAGAGTTGAGTGAATTGTTTTACTTGCCATCGTTTATCACATGCAATTTTTCTTCTGATAAATTGTATCTCAGTCAGTAATTGGAACAACCACACTATTAACGTATTAGTACTAGGCATGTGGTAGATGATCACTGTCTGCATGCTAGAGTGAAAGGGTTATCCCAAGCTCAACATCTTCTCGAGTAGTTAAGTTTGTTCCCAATTTTTCACTTAGTTGGTTTATACCGGCTTTATATTATATCATTACCACCTAAGAGAAAATAAAAAAAAGAGAATGTCTGAACCAAAGGAGAAAGCCTTCATAAGAAAATGTAAATCCCATCGATTATCTTGGCTAGATCGCAAGATATGGAGAACCATTACACTATTAAATGCTCGAGAGTCTAATTGGGCCTCGGTGGCGGGTTTGGTTCTTGTTGAGTTAAAGAGATTTAGGACCCCTCAACACTAGCCTCAAGAAAAACAAATACCAATACATTACCGAGCCAACATTTATTTCATAAACAGAGTGAGTTCATGGCTGGGCAAAAAAAACATACCTGTAACCAAATGGCCTTAAAAATAAGATCTTGGTCGAGAAATTCCTTCCTCGCCTGAATATCAAAGCTTAACCACAACGAAAATAGAATGAACAATAACCCAGCTAGGGTGACGGCTAGTGGGAGAAGTATGGAGTGATGTGCAGTAAATGCACGTCGCTTCCATTCTCCCTTCATTCAATTACATAGTACACGACAACCATCCAAACATTAATCTATGCCATTAATCCATGCATCAAAACTTGCATACATTGATTTCCAAATGCACCACCCGATCCATACTAACCATTAATCCAAAACCATACTATAAAATATATCACATGAGCCCCATATAACTCAATAAAAATCATATAGCCACTAACATTGCTAGTTAGGACTAACATCAATTTCTTTAATTTCAAATGCATATAATAAAGCATAGCATAGTGCAGTTTAGTTCCTTCTTCTTGGATTTTTTTTTTTTTTTATATTGTTCGTCTCTTGTTATAAATAACATGTGTCTTGTGAATGTGCAACATGTAATGAATCATGGATACGATAGAAATGTAATTCCAGTGAACATAAGCCATTTATAACATGGAATTTATATCTTAGAGAAACACAAACAACACATAAAATGCATTATCCATCTACCATCTGTCCTAAATAAAACCAAGATTTCATCATCAATCATGTAGAACCCTGTAAGCATCATCGAACTGTAACATACCCACTACCATAATTCAAAATTCTTTCGGTTGAATTCTCAATAATGAGAATCCCCGGAGCTTGTAGCAGAAAAATGCCAATCCCCGAATCACATGTCTTCTATTTACCTACCCGATTCTCTGTAAATAACCGTGGTCTTATGTCCCACCTGACTCAGGCGTGACAACCATGGGAACGTCCGCTCACAGGATCTTCTTCTTCTCACCCGAAGAACTCCACGGTTGTTCTATTTCCATTTCGATAAATCTACTCTCACAGTTCTCTCGCGCGATTCCCCCCTTTCCTAGATTTATTGGGGAATCGAAACTCATGAATTCGTGAGTTCAAAGGTTGCACACTGGGTTCTCGGATCCCCCAGACCTGATGGTCAGTCAACTCACTGACTTTTCCCTGAGGGATTTCGCTACTCGCAACCTCATGATTCCCGTGGCCAACTTCTCGGGCCTTTTCTCGCGAGGCTCCGATACACGATCCCACGTGTGGATACAACGGTCTTCCCACGATCTGGGTCCAACGGTTATTACCTTCTCGCTCCTCACATCCTCGTGACTTTGAATACCCAATACTTGGGCTCTCACTCTGCGAACTCCCGAGTTCGCGAGATCTCTCGATCTCCTCCACCTATCCTCCTCTGATGGATGGCTCACAGCCTCTCGCCACTTCACTGCTTCACGACCTCATGTCTCGCGACCTTTAACACCAATTACTTGGGTGTTCACCCTGCAAGCTCCCAAGTTCACGAGATCTTCTCGATCTCTGCGACTTGTCCTCTTCATATGGATGGCTCACAACCTCTCGCCACTTCGCTGCTTCGTGACTTGGAGCATCCAAACTCTGGGCTCTTACCTCGCGAACCTCCGAGGTAGCGAGATCCTTGGATCTCTGCCACCTGTCTTCCTCAGAGGATGGTTCAGATCCTCTAGTGGCTTCGCCACTCGTGACTTAAAGCGTCCAACTTTTGGACTTCTACCTTGCAAGCCTCTGAGCTCACGAGATCCCTGGATCTCTGCCATCTGTCCTCCTCAGATGGACAACTCAGATCCTCTCGTGGCCTCGCCACCCGCGAATTAAAGCGTCCAACTTATGGACTTCTACCCCACGAGCCTCCGAGCTCACGAGATCCCTGGATCTCTGCCACCTGTCCTCCTCGGATGGACGGCTCAGATCCTCTCGTGGCCTCGCCACTTGCGAATTAAAGCGTCCAACTTATGGAATTCTACCCCGCGAGCCTCCGAGCTCACGATATCCCTGGATCTCTGCCACCTGTCCTCCTTGGATGGACGGCTCAGATCCTCTCGTGGCCTCACCACTCATGAATTAAAGCGTCCAACTTTTGGACTTCTACCCTACAAGCCTCCGAGCTCACGAGACTTAACCCTCGTCTACCTCTCGATAGATCTAACGACTGTCAGGTTTCCTAGCTAAGATCTGACAGTTCAGATCGGCCCTGATGTCGCGCCCTTTCCTAATTCTCTTTGGACGTGGAAAACCAATGGTTCAGATTTTCTCATGGAGCCTGAAGATCTACGATTTGTATTTCCTCGCTACTCATAAAGATAGAGGAAAAAGGGTTAAGACAATTAACGCCCTCGCTCATTCCTTCGATTTAACGATCGTGAATGACAACAGGTTCCCCAACAATATCTCATCCGTTGATTAATACTTATCCTTACGATGCTAATTCGGGACTTCGAAGAGGATCATTCCTCTTCATACAAGGTTGCTAAGGCTTTCACATCCAAGTCCTTTTTCTAGGTTCTTGGTAAGCCTTTCTACGAAGGGAATTTCTGTGAAGAGATCTAATCCAGGGCATTCCTGGATACCGATAAGGGAAATAAATTTCCGAGAACGGACTGGATACCTGACTTAGTTCGACCTGTGCATGATTAGATTCATTTTTATCGACGTAAGTCGTGCATGGATTCCTCTATTACGAGCATATGTCCATTAATTATTATCAAAACATTCACAAACATTCTTACACTAAAATCACTCACAATCTCACAGT
>JZKD02S1900512.1:38955-54940 GCA_000966675.3 Picea glauca
TCAGATTCCAGAATCAACCATAATATATTGTGATAATCAGAGTTGTATAAGATTATTAGAACATCCAGTGTTTCATGAAAGGTCGAAACACATTGAGATCAAATACTACTTTATTCGAGATAAAGTCCAAGAATGAGAGGTAAAGCTTGAGTATATCCCCACTGATGAGCATACAACAGACATCCTGACAAAACCTCTATCCAGAATAAAGTTTGCATATTTCCGAGAGAAGATGAGGATCGTGGAAATAACTCCCTTAGCTGAAAGGGAAGACTCTCCAAGTTAGGAGAAAGTACTGAAAAATATTATTGAAAACATTTATTTYTGTGACTAAATGACTCTCCAGATTAGGAGGGAGCACTGAAAATATTATTTATCTTTGTAATTGAAAAATAGTCCAGATTGGACAGATTCTTTCCTGTTCGGAAAGTGGATTGAGATTTTTTACGGACAGTGACTTCCCATTGTGGTTAACATGGGAGGTAGTCTGATTGCTGATGTATCATAGACAACGACTTCCCATTGTGGTTAACATGGGGAATGGTCTAGGGCAGTCTCTCTTCTTGAGGGTTACTCAAGGAGACTGGCCCGCCTCGCCGGACAACAATTTCTCATTGTGGTTAACATGAGGAATGGTCTGTTTTGGAGGTTGATACATGACAGTCTTTTTCTTTTGTGGTTAATGGAGGAAATGGTCCGGACAGTCATTCCTTAGGGTTTATACATTCTCTCCAAGGTGCACTTTGATTAGTGTAGGAGGAATGGCCCAGGGTGGGGAATGGTCCAGGCTCAACAATCAAGGACAGTCATTCCTTAGGGTTTATAGATTCTCTCCAGGGTGCACTTTAATTAGTGTAGGAGGAATGGCCCAGGGTGGGGAATGGTCCAGACTCAAACATTCCTTAGGGTTTATACATTCTGTCCAGGGTGCACTTTGATTAGTGTAGGAAGAATGGCCCAGGGTGAAGAATGGTTCATGCTCAGAAATCAGAAATAATCATTCTTCCTTGTTTGAGAAGAATAGGGTAGATAGCCCATTGCTAATGTTCTATATTGAGGGCAGATATTCTTTCAAATCTCACAAACGTGAGTGAAAGATTGGCCCAGATGATTCATTTTTATTTTAACAATATTTTTCTGTGCAGGTTGGCATCAGATGATTGTTATGGAGACTACCTGTCTCCAAACAGTAGAGATATACTACTGTGGTGGATATATTCCACTGTTTGTGACTATGTGTCACGGTTCGAGTAGTTGTGTACTATCGTGGATAGACACAGTTGTGTTCTATCAATTGATATTGTACCAATTATCATAGGAGATTATCCAGTTGGATAATAATGATGGTGCTCGTGATGCTACCTGTTGAATGGTCTGTTGTGCTCAAGACCATATCTCCCTAGCTAGGAGGGAGTGTTAATATTATGGTAGCTTCGGGAGGTATGAACTTCTATTGTGACCTATGACGAGATTAGAATATTCCAGATGGAAGTAAAGAAGTAAAGGAAACCCTAGACAAGCTGTCGGCTGCAGAAATATAATTAATATGAATTAATTAGTACCCAAGAGGAGAAGTCAGCCCCAGTAAAGCCTGCCAGACTACTATAAATACAGGGTGCCAGTTCTCATTATTTAGATCTAAGCAATTGCAGAGAGAACTGGATCTGTGCAGGTGCAGTGGCAATTTGTGCGCAAGTCTTTGGGAAGGTGTGCGCTAGCCTCTGGGTGGGATTATCTGATCAGCTTGGTTTCTATTCTTGCTTGGTGCATTAACGTCTCTTGGCTATTGGATTGCTACCAGGATTCTCTTCTCTGTCAAGGTCAAGGTGCTTGGAGGGTGGATTCGGCCTATGGTTGGGTGACGAGGGTATCGTCAATGGTAAAACGAGCACAATCTTATATATTCTAACATTATGGTCCATGTTGCCGCCTTATACACACCTGAGAGACATGGAAGAAATCATCAATCCACTCGGTGTGTCCTTGGGGGCAAGTGAAAGTTAAGGTGTTGTCACCTAATCCTCAACTCCTCCGTCTAGGCCAACTCCTAGCGAAACCAAGGGGGGTATTCCCTAACAAAAATACTAAGGCTTGATCTAAGCTAAGTACAAAATATAAATCTAGGAGTTTATTACTTTTCAACAATCAATCATAAATTGAAATACACATAAACCAATTATTCATCCACGATATAACATCAAGCATATACTTGCATAAAAGGATATTGAGATACAATTGTTAGATGCAAGTAATATTAAAATAGCTTCAAACAGATAACCAATAATGTAAAGTGAAGCATGTGACTTTGCTTAGTGTAAAATGAGACCAGTGCCTTAAAGTGAATCGTGGGCAATGTAGTTTGTGTGTTTTATTATGATAAATTGATGTTGAGTTAATGAAATGGTTTGGGCCTCCTTGGAGGTTAGCTCTTTGTTTGGAAACTTGTGGAGAGTTTACCGAAACCCAATGGTCTCACCAGTAAACTCACTCAAAGTGCTGGATGTCCAAAACGGGTGGGAAGCCAGGTCCCGAGAGGGCCCGCCTTACTTTGCAGGTCACTTTAAGGTATTTTCCCGCGCATTAAGCTAACTACTTTAGAGATTGTCCTAGTTAATCTATCAACCACTGAGCAACACAACATGTATGAAACTTACTTCCAACAGATCGAGACTAGCTCGCAACTGGAAGGGTCAAGAACCGCACTGAGAGTTGAGGAGAATTTGTTTATTTTAAACAAGGAAATAAATAATTGAAACTGAAATGTGAGACTAATTACTAATCCACACTGACCAAGCCTCTTTTGAGGAGCTGAGAGGATGGTTTATTTGCCAACTTGAAATTGCAAGAAGTAAACTAATCTAGCAATTAGTGTTCTACTTTGTGAAAGGAAATCTAATCTAGATTGATTTAACTTTATGTGAGATTATAGTGCTTTGTGATGAGTTGAGAGATTACTTTTAGCTTATCCTTTATACATGAGATAGTTTGACACTTTAAGCAAGCTAAATGAAAAGATGCCCAAAATCACAACACCAACCCCCTTAGGGGGAAAACAAAAAGTGAGGCCTCCTTTGGCTCACTTATTTTATTAACTCGGTTACAATTGCTTTTTCAAAGAGTCTTTGAGATCTTTTAAAAGAAAGATAGGGACCCTTATATATGGATCAAATGAAACAAATACCTCTCTTTTACAAGTTTCTTGATAAATTGGGTCACTTTGGGCTTCTTGGTTGCTTCAAATCTTCAAGATTTGGACTGGATAGCCCTTTGTCCTTACATAGACCTGCTCAAAATAGCCAACAAACAACAACAAATATGGCCAAAAACACTTTAAGAGTGTATTGGTTATTAGTATATGAAACAAGAAAATTTATTGTAGAAAAATGTATGTTAAGTTAGCAAAATCTCTAAATCTAACTAACTAAACAAAGCCCTTTTCTTACTGAAATCTTTGATGTCCTAAAACAGAATTTAAACAGTAAAAGATTGCTCAAATTGAACTTTTAAACCCTTGAAAAGTGACTACCTTTATCTATGAGAAATTCTCTAAAGATTAAGGAAAATTTCAGCCACCAGCAACCTAGATTTCAGAAATTACTTTAAGATCTATCTACCTGCCTTTAAAACATACAAAGTAATTTAGAATTTCAGCCTTGAACTTTACTTTGTATATACTTTGAACCAAGTAACCAAAACATAAATTTTAAAGAGTGAGAGAGAGAGGAAAGGAGTCACTTTGGTCTTCCTGGAAACTTGGGCAAATGGAGTCTTATTGATGGGTCAAAGAGGGACTATGTCTTTCTTGGATCTTGAAGACAAAGATAGGTGCAAACTAGACCAATCTCCTCTCCAAGTATGATAACCTGCAACACTTATAAATCTCTTGCGAACAAAGGATTAGTAGAACGGTGCTATCTACATAAAAAGCTTCATAAAGACATACACATTAAGCAAAATGAATATGTAATATAAAATTTTAGATGCACATAAGCAATAAGACTATTAAGCAAACAAGCTTTTTTAATCTTATCCAACTTGGAGATAGCTCCACTAGATTGGCCACTTACTAACAATTGAAAGAAAGAAAGAAAGAAATTGCAAATATACCTCACAAACTAGCACATTGACATAGATGCTCCACACATGAAATTGACACAAGATTGTAGCCTCCAAAGCCTTTTATTCCAATTCACAATAATAGTACAAGTTGCAATACAATAGCAATCCTTAGCCCAGCTCTAACTAGCTTTCAAATGGGAGGATGCTTGAATATATAGCAAATGGTGAGGGAACCAAGTGAAGGGGGGTGCACCACATGTAGAGGGAGGGCGCACCAAATGTCATGAGAAAACTGCCAAGTGTGTGGGAGAGGGCTGCCACCTCTCCCCACACTCCACAACTCACCACTTGTGAAACAATCAAGAGGTTGAGGGGTGCCACCTCTCAAGAGGTAGGGTGCCCTCTCTAGAATGCGCCACCTCTCCAAGAGGGGCGCACTGCCTTTTGAGCACATGCTGATAACCAACTCACAACTTGCCCACTTTATTGCTTTGACCAAGGAAAGTCTTCTACTAGCTGCCACATAGCTTTTTGGAGTTCTATTTGTCTCCAACATGTCCCCACATGTTTCCTTGATTTTTGTTTTTGCTGATTTTTTTGATTTTATTTTGACTTTTTTGGGTTGTTTTGAGCAAAAATGATTTTTAAGTGATTAAAATCACTATTTTTGCTCAACTAAGTGGGTACTTGGGTAGTATGGGTGTTCTAGGTCCAAAAATGAGCACCCCCAAGGCATATTAAGTCCCCTAGTACCATTTTTTTAATACATCTTTATTTTTTAATTAAAAATTGCCGAATTCTGGCAAATTTTTAATTAAAAAGTTAAAAAATCCTAAGGGGGACTTAATACATTTCCATAAGACTCTAGGAGTATGTTTAGTATGGTAATATACATTAGACACTAGGCTTAGATCCATGCTCAAGACTAACCATGGGCATATACTCTGGCTCTAGATGGATTGAGTGAAAAAACTTATAAATTATAAATTGTCTGGAAACGGCAAAATATAATTAGTAAGTAAAAAAAACACTCCATAGTATAACTCACGCTTAGGACTTAAGGTGGCTAAGACCTTTTACAAGTTCATCATGCAACATCTCTTATTACAATTTTTTATGGAAATGTAAAAAAAAAAAAAAGTTGGTCTTTATGACCGGCTGAACTTCTGAACTTTGAATTTTCAACAATAATGTTCAAACTTTGGCGGCTTGCTGGAAGTCCATCCTAGTGCAACTTTGATGGATAATAGTCCCACTCCATGTTGCTGCTCCGCAGTAACCCTGTCAAGCTAGTTTTGGCACTATCCCAAAGGCGCTGGGACTACCCTTTACACAGAGCAATGTGCCCTACCCTAGCGTACCTCCTGCAACACTCAATTTAAAGTGGAGTCACTAGATGACTAGGTTTATCAACAAACAAGAGCATCAGACAAAGTAGAAACAAGAAGGAAAGCAAAAGTCAGATTATTAAGCTGGAACAAGAATTGGATATCAGTGAGTGCTTCTTCTCCAAGAATTTCAAGCAACCCACAAAGATTGCTCCTTGTAGTATACCTGATAGATTTATTCAATGGAGTCACCACTTAGAAAAGAATCACACGAAATCAACCAATGCAAGTTCAAAGAATTTTAGTGACTAAAGTGTTTTATTATTTAGTTCTAAAAGAATAAGTTAAGTCATTTTGACCAAGGATAAATGACTTATCCCCAACAATGACGCCAAAGATGTTGCCGTCCTTATACACACTTGCAAACGTGAGCTAAGTCCTGCTCATTTAGTGTGTCCTCGGAGGCACAATGCCTAGGTTCAAAGTCCACGGTGTCACTTTGACTTGAACCTCTTCCGTCTAGACTAACCCCTAGGGAAGCCAAGGGGGGTAGACCCTAGTTACTAGATGAGATTAAGAATTTAATGTTCTAGGAGTTGGTTTTAATTTGTTAAAAGGTCAGGGGGAATCTAACCTATGATGTTAAGCAGCAAATGCAAGATGCAACTATCTAAGTATGAGAGTCAGACATTTTCCTAGGACAACTAAGACTAGTGCCTAAGATTGGGCAATGGGGTCAACTAGATTAAGGGAGGATTAAATATAAGTTACAAAGCATTACAACAAGATAGATACAACTTAGATACAAAGAAATATATGAGATATACAAGCTAAACTAGATACAAGATGTACAATATACTAACAATTGCTTGAAATGTGCAGGAAATAAGATATTCAAAGACGAGAGATAATCAACACATCAAGCCAAGCATGCTCACAACAGATAGAATTCCGTTGGACTGCTTTTCAATGGCCAAGAGATGCAAAGCACTCAAGACCCAACCAAGAGAATGCCTCCAGGTGGATGCGCACTTCTTGAAGGATCACACCACAAATCAAGAACACGAGATAGATAAAAAAGATTGAAAAATGAAGTATTCCAGATCAGAGATATAACCACTTAAGCAATTATTTTGCAACACATAAAAGACAACTTGCATGTAAATTGAAAGACAATGAGATCAATGAGCTTGCAAGTGTGTAATGTAAAAGACCAATTATTGCAGACTAAAGGTCAAGTTAAGTGATTAAGTGATGTTAATTTTAGCCCTATCTAGATGTCAACCCAAAAACTCTCCTCCCCCAGTTACCAAGTGACTGTTGGATTCTCAAGAGGTGAGGCAACGAGGCCTACCCTAGCTTCATAGGTCAGCCCTAAGATCAGAGGACTCCCGGAAACGACGTCGTGCACCGTGAGACCGTCCCCGACCTAGCACCTTTCGTTGCCTTCCTCCGACCCTGTTTTAAATGGCGAAGACGGTGAGTTATGGTGTCCTATTAAGTCTAATTAGTTAATTTTAGACCTATGAGCTAAGTATTGCAATGTACGTTTGAGTGCTTGTAGCTTGCTCAAATAAAGTTGCCAAAGTAYTGAAAATTGAAAGATAAGAAGGYTRATGCCTTTAAACAATGARKTTGCAAAGTAAGTTCTTAAGTTGGAATCATTGCATTGTAAATATCAAGAACTGAAACTACTTTGTGAAACTGAAAATTGTGAAAATGAAGGYTGAAGCCTTTGAACCAATAGATTGCAAGTTAAAATTTTAATTTCCGGARAGGGCCTTGGGGACCCAAAACCRGAATTAATGATTAAGTTCTTGGATTATGAGATCGCATATATGAAGTGTAAGAATCGAAAGTAACTTGYGGAATTGTAAAAGATGATTATTTTATGCCTTTATGAAACCGGTGTTAGCATGYGCATGTGTAAGATAAAGATTTAGAGAAACYGAAACTTGCATGCAACGRAAAATAAATATCYAATCTAAGCCACCAYGGGCTCTAAGCTAGCATGTGTTAARTGTGAGATCTACTGTAGATTATTTTAGCTTTAAGCATRCATGTAGAAATCACCACTAATCTAGCTAAACTAAGCAAGGAAAGACATAAAAGAAAACTAATCTAAACTTGCAAAGTAAAGACTGAAGGAAAGGAAAGCAAGYCGTTTGGGTACAACTCCTTTGWGCTTGCGTTACARCGATTTAGAACARAGAAGAAGAAGAGAAATTGTTACCACAATGAGAGGAGTTGTTTAAGGGTGTGTTGTGCATGGAATTGGGCAGCATGCCCTYTTGTCYTGGTAAGAACCTGCAAAAATCAACAAGCTATTGCTTGCTGATTTGAGCTGCAACACACTCAACAAAGTTATGAARTTTYTGTTTTTAGGCAAAAATTYYGTGCATACAAAACCAGAAAATTGTRATGATTAAGTGACCAATCTAAGCATGTTATATACCCAAAACTGAACGTGAAAGAATGAGGAAGAAGGACAGAAAATCGCTCGTGAAGTGTAAGCGAAGATGAKGGTAGATTCGTCCTTGAAGCTATCCCAACAACTTCATAGAGGTGATCTGCAAAACTTAAACCAAAAGTKAGATGGAACAACAKATARTATCCTGCATGCATAGACAATACAACATAGTTTCTATCATATAAGCATGCACAAAATATATAGATGGRCAACTACACTATTGCCTCACCTAGCCTAGTAAACTAATTTACTTGAGCAAYTATTGACYAAAACACATAAAGATTCAKAATGATATCACCTCACAATAAGTGGCACATCCAGACTAATCTTGAACGCCACAGTKCCTCCAAAGCATTTMTGTATTATTAAATGGGAMGAGGTTGTAGCAACAWTGCTGCTAMAAGCTCTTCAAGAGGCAAAACCWGTGAAGCAATGTGAAAATAATGAGAGAGAGAGAGAGAGAGAGGAATGKGMAGAATTYGATAGCATAACAATACTGTGAAGAATGATGTAGAATGAGGGAGTGAGGGGTCCTTTAAATAGCTTGAGAAGCTAAGGAGACCCCTCTTGGATCTTCAACACTTGTCAAAGATCCAAAGGTGAAGACAACTCAAAGACAAAAGCGAGCCAATGAGAGACTAAGCTTTTAGGGTGAGGGGAAATGGCAAGAAGAGGAAACCCATGCATGCATCCAAGGCAAATTCCATATTTGTGCTATGTTTCCATCTTTCTCCAAGAGTGAGGGCGTAAGTTGCCAAGAGGAGCGTGAGCATTCAAGGGGAAAGCGTGAGGTAAGGAGGAGCATGTGGGAGGAAAGTTGGTCAGACTCCCAAATGGTAAGCGATTGGTGGAGGGATGGCATATGAGAGGAAAGAGGGAGGCCCACGCTTCAATTTAGAGATGAGTTACTAAGTTTACGTGAGGGAAAGCGTAAGGCATGGAGGTAGTGCATGAGGGTAAGGAGTACGTGAGGTTGGAGTGTGGAGTCCACATGTTTTTGGATGATGTGGAGGGGAGGAGCATATGAGTGGGAGAGGGGACCCACGCTTCAATTAAGAGGTGAACTCCAACTTCACGTGGGAGATGGGGGATGCAAGTTTTAAGAGGAAGAGTGTGAGGTTAAGGAAAGGGAAGGGCGCGAGGATTAGAAGGGAAAGTGTGGTAGGAGTGTGACGTGGATGGGAGAGGGACGCAAAAGAGGGGAGAGGGGCCCATAGCTCATTTAATATATGAGTTATTTAAGTTTGAAAATAAAGGGGACGTACCACCCAAATGGGGGACGTAGCTTTGAGTGGGAAACAAAATTAAAAATTAAATGAGTGGGTAAAGGTTTAGGATGGGTTAGGTGGGTTAGGTGGGGTCCCTCTCTTTAATTTCACACTTTACTTCACCTTATTTGGTCCAATATTACAAAATTGACATTTGCCCATGTCCTGGGTTTGGCAATTAAAATCGTCGTTTTTCGAAAATAGCAAAACTTGTCCGACTAAGTTGAAACTTGGTCCACGGGTGTAGGGGGGCTCATTAGCTTTCTTTTGAGTACAAATACCCCTATCAAAAATCCCGGGACCTAAGTTTTACATTAAATACCCAGAATTAATTAATTTCGAACCTTAAAAAAACCTGGCTATACTTGACGGAATTCCATGAAATTTCGCGTGCTGTCTTACATGGTCATTTACAACATTCCTAAACACTAGCTACCTAGGAAATACTTCATTAGAACGCCTTTCACTACTTTGGAGGATTTATTGGGTGGGAGTGAAAAACTCAAGGGAGATTAACCCGGCTGGTTAGGCTACATTAACCTCCGGAGGATAAAAAACACTCAGTGAAAGGAACTCTCCTAATGAAGAAACTCTAAGGCAATTGACCTAACATGATCCATGTAGACCTATACATTATAAACCCGCGCAAGGGTGCGGTAATCCCGCTTACAAAACTGTGTGCTGGAGCAAAAAATGCCCTGTAGAACCAATTAGTCTGCGACATGTTTGCATCTCTTGATGCATATCTTCATGGTATATAGAGTTGACCCCCTAGTTGAAGAGGCGGTCAACAGGGCCCATTTGTCCAAGAAATTTGTGCACGAAGGAAGTTACCCAAGTTTGACAAGTTATGGGCAGATTGCTCTCAAGAGAAATCTAGATTGATGTCCAAGAAACAAAAGGTAGATGATGAGGAAAACCAAGCACTTGCAACACAAGTGAAGAAGAGAAAGGAAAGACAAGAAGGCAGTCGAAGGAAGTCTAAGAAGCCACGTCATAAGAGGGATGTGTCAAAGGTTCAATGCTTCAATTGCAGGAAGATGGGAAATTATGCCGCACAATGTCCTCACAAACATGAGAAGGAAAAGAAGAAGAAGCACCATGCACATGCAGCTGATGCTGAAGAACACAAACCCGAGGATGAATAATTTGTATTCGTTTCAGCGCTCACCGGAACCATCACTCAAGGAAGCGATACTTGGCTCATAGATAGCGGGGCTTCCAAGCATATGACCGGATTCATAAACTCTCCATCAAAATTAACAGAAAAGGACTCTTCACTTCAAGTGGTGCTTGGAGACGATTCCAAGCATGCAATCAAAGGTGTTGGAGATTCCAATYCATCCTAAATGATACAATACTTAGCTGTCTTTAATCTCAATGCTCTTCTTTTGTGACCAATTAAATGACTTGGGCATGTGARATTAGAAAGGAAGAAAATGATATCAGCATACCATTCGTGTTGTTCTAACTTWTGAAGTTCTGGAGATAAAGYTGGCTTAGATTGGCTRTTTTGACAGACTAGGTCCAAAGCTCGTTCATTTCTTTCAATTAGCTTTTGACCTAATCCTTGACCTTAATCCTTAACCTTTGATTAATYTAGTGGGTTTTATTTCCAAATCACACTCTTGTATTTTTGAAACCCACTTTCACTTGACCCCCAAGCAATCTTGTTRTCCAAGGATATCTTTTACTGGTGGGTGAGGTACATACCYYACAACTCTTGAATATCCTATGTAAACTCGAAAATGCTTAAGGGATTTGACCAAAGCATATGCTTGCTTTTCCATGGTTGTATAATTAAGCTCTGAATTTTGCAATGCTTTGCTCATGAAAGCAATGGGTTGCTCTTGACCCTCGTCATTCTTTTGGAGCAACACTCCTGCTATAGTATCCTTAGAAGCAAAGGAGAATATTTGAAAGTCTTTAGAATAATTCGAACTAATTAGCACATGAGATTTACTAATTGCGTCCTTAATGTTTTTGAAAGCTCTTTTTCCTTCTTCTGTCCACTCAAACTTGACATCTTTCTTTAAGAGATTGAGGATAGGTTTCATGGTCTCGACCAAGTTTGGGATGAATCTTCATACAAAGTTGATTTGACCAAGGAAATTTTTGAGGGCTTTCTTGGTTTGGGGCAAAGGGACTCCTTGTATGGCTTGCACCCTTTCTGGGTCCATTTTCACCCCATCTCTTACTATGATATGGCACAACAACTTACCTTCATCAACTCCCAAGATTGACTTGGTCGGATTCAAGGAGATGCCATACTTTCGACATCTTTCAAACACTTGTCTGAGATGGCTCACATGATCTGATCTTTCTTTTGAAAATACAATCAAGTCATCTTGGTAGATTTAAATGATTTTGCCCATTAACTCATGGAAAACAAAATCCATGGCTCTCTAAAAGGTAGCACCTGCGCTTAATAAGCCAAAGGGAATTCTTAGGTATTCAAAAGTACCCCATGGTGTGGTGAAGGTTGTCTTATTTTGATCCTCCTTCCTCACCAACACTTGATTGTATCCACAGAAACCATCCAACATGGACATTATTTTTGAACCAGTAACTCTTTGTAATAGAGTTTCCATGTTGAGTAAGGGTAATTATCCTTAAAGCATGCAAGATTCAAATTTCTAAAATCAATGCATAGCCTTATTCCCCCATTTTTCTTTCTAACTACCACTAAGTTAGAACACCATGAAGAATGCCTTGTTGGAGCAATGATGCTAGCATTCAACATCTTTTTGAGTTCTGCTTGAACCAAAGGTGCCAACTTAGGATTTATTCGCCTAAGTTTTTGCCGGAAAGGCTTTGTGTCTTCTTTGAGTGGGATAGTATGTTGAAACACATCATCTTTATAAGCTTTGAGTTCATCATATGTAAAAGCAAATACATCCCTATACTCACTGACAAGACTTGTTAATTCTTTTCTTTCTTTTTCTGAAGTACCCTTTTCGATTTTTATGAGCCTTGGGACTTCTTCTGTCCCAATATTCACTTCTATGTAGCTACCAGGTTTTACTACTTCTTTTTTCTTTTTATAAATGTCATACCTCTCAAAGATCTTTTCTAAGGAAGTTATTCCTCTAGGGACTGGATTCTTTATGGGGTTATCCTCCTCAACATAATCTTTGCCTTCTTCTTTATAACTGACATTGAAACCTGAGAATTCCTTAACATTATGAATGAATCTTAAGATTTGCTCATCATCTCTGAAAACTTGCCATGGATCAATATTATCTGGGACTGAAGGTCTAAATATTATTTCCAACTTCCCTTTTCGCTTCATTAGGTCTTCTGAAGGTTGGAGGGTTGAAGCTGCAACTGCCAAACTGTCAGCTAAATTGTTTTGATCCCTAGGAACTGAAATGAGATCTATAGCATCAAATAATTCTATGGTATCCCAAATTGTATTTCTGTTTCTTTTTAATCTTTCACTTTTGCATGCAAACTTATTTTTCACCTGGAGAATGACTAAGTCTGAATCACCTTTGATGCTTATTATTTTGTCTTTTGCAATTTCTAAGCCAAGTAGAAGTGCTTCACACTCAACCACATTATTTGTTGCATCAAACTCTATTCTAAATGCAAAATTGTAAGACTTTCTTGTTGGTGAAACTAGAACAATTCCAGCCCCTTTTCCTGATCTTGAATGTGCACCATCAAAGTTCATCTTCCAAGCCTTATTACTTTTCTTTTCATGTTTAAATTTTTCTTCAGCTGGTGCTAGGAAGTTTGAACAAATCGAGAAATTACCCATATCAGACATTTGGCATAAGAACTCATTGAATGGCTCTTTAGGATCTTCTATGTGATACTTTCTTTTTGTTTCTCTAAAGAGTCTGAAATTCTCGGTTGATGGAGGAGGGTATGGGATAGTTACAAAAGTCAAATCCATGTTTAGGCAACCACCCATGTGAGCTCCCCATTTTCTTGAGAGAAGCATACCCCAAGCATCTGGCACATCAATTACAAGCACATCCATCTTGAAAGAAAAATCTGGGAGGAAAGCTAGCTTGACTGGAAAATCTATGATAATCCCATGGGTTTCAGTTTCCCTGGAATCCATGGCACACACATTGTGATAAGGCCTTGTAACTTTAAGGCCCAGTCTTTGCATAATTCCTTTAGTGATGATGTTGGATGAAGCTTTGAAATCATACATACAATTATGCAACCACTGATCATTTATTTCTAGAGACACGAAGAAAGGGGGATTCTCTTCCTTGGTTCTATCTCTACTAGTCAAAACCACTGGAGGATCTTCATGATGTTCCTTTTCTTTTTCTTGATTTTTAACAACCACTTTATCATTTGGAACATTTATTTCTTTAAGTAATTTTTCCTTTTGTTAAGGAATTTTCAAAAGATATGACACTGGAACCAACACCTTTGCATTTGAAATCCAATTACCTAAATCAACAGTTAGATCAGCAATTGGAGGAAGATTAGTTACCTTAGGAAAGTTCGCTTGAGACTTGTTTGCACCATCTCTCCCTTTTCTTTGGTAGACTATTCCCTTATGTCTGGCCATCTCTAAAATCTGCTCATTTGTGGGCTTGTTTCCATACAACTTTGTAACATTATCATACTCTTCAACCACTTCATTTGCTTGCTCACTCCTTTCTTGCATTTGAACCCAATAATCCATTGACAAAGGGTGAGTTTCACTAAAGTTATTTATGTGGTTAGAGCTTCTTGATTGCCCCACAAAATTGTTTGTTGGAGGGAAGCCTTGTTCATTTATTTGACAAAATATTGGACAAGTGTGTTAGAATATAGAAGATGGTGTGCTCGTTTTACCATTGACGATACCCTCGTCACCCAACCATAGGATGAAGCCTCCCTCCAAGCACCTTAACCTTGATTGAGAATTCCTTCGGAAGCAAACCCTAGGCGAGATAGCCAAACAAAGGATAGTGCACCTTTTCCCAAGGATAGCGCAACACAAAAGACTGATCAGATAGTCCAAACCCTCGCCAATAGATAGTCCAAGCCAACACTGAAACTAGCTGCACCTGCAGTCCTCCACATGTGCGCACTAAACTGGAGCTGCAGTGCGCACCAAAACTGGGAACTGCAATTCTGAGATGCTGTCAAATGAGAACTGGCGCCTTGTATTTATAGTATATACTGGTTCTGCCAGATTTGCTGGGGCCGACTTCTCCTTCTGGATATGTGTTTGTTCAGTATATTATTATTATTTCTAGCCAACTTCTTCTCTTGGAGGCTAATAACCTAATATAAATTATTTTCTTGAGCCGACAAGGCTTCTAGGGTTATTAGCCAACTCATTAGGGTTTCTCTTGCTTCCTGGAGTCTTCTATTCTCGTTAGGTTCACACTTGGAGGTAAGTACCTCCCGCAGCTACCATAATATTAACACTCCCTCCTAGCTAGAGAGGTATTTACAGGTAATGGACTTGAGCACAGATCATACCATTTACCCGGTAGCATCAATATAGTCATCTAGACTATTTCATGACTAGATCATGAGCATCACCATCACCATCAGCTGCATCATCTTTCGAAACTATACTTCATCTGAGTAATTAGACATGATGCTGGATAAGTCACTCACACCATAGAGTGATACAAGAGCCACTCTTATAATCTAGAGGAGTAAATGCTCTGAACCAATTTCCGTCTGGAAAATCTCTGTTCATCATTCATCTGGATGGTGATTACAAAAATAGAACACAACTGTATCTTATTCATAGTAGTACATAACTACAATCCAGTGGTACACTACCACACCAAGTAACACACAAGTACTTGATCAACAATGTATGGTTGTGAACAGTGGAACATATCCACCATAGTAGTCCTCATCTACTGTCATACAGTCTTCATAACAAACATCTGATAGCAATCTGCATAGAAACAATGTTATGATATATACTGAATTATTTGGGCCAATCTTTCACTCACATCTGTGAGCTCTGAAAGAATATCTGCCTCACGAACAGTGGAGCACATCCACCACAATAGTCTATATCTACTGCCTTCATAACAATCATCTGATAGCAACCTGCACAAAAAAATATTGTTAAAGATAAACTGAATCATCTAGGCCAATCTTTCACTCACGTTTGTGAGATCTGAAAGAATATCTGCCCTCATCAGCAATGGGCTATCTGCCCTATTCTTCACAAACAAGGAAGAAGGATTATTTCTGATTTCTGAGCCTAAACCATTTCTCACCCTGGGCCATTCTTCCTACACTGATTAAAGTGCACCCTGGACAGAATGTATAAACCCTAAGAAATGTTTGGACCATTCCTCACCCTGGGCCATTCCTTCTACACTAATTAAAGTGCACCCTGGAGAGAATGTATAAACCCTAAGGAATGAATGTCCCTGATTGCTGAGTCTGGACTATTCCCCACCCTGGGCCATTCCTCCTACACTTATCAAAGTGCACCCCAGAGAGAATGTATAACCCTAAGGAATAACTATCCGGATTCCGGACCATTCCCCACCCTGGGCCATTCCTCCGACACTAAACAAAGTGTAACCTGGAGAGAATGAGTCTGCCTTAAGGAATGTCTGTCCTGCATCAACCTCCAAAACGGACCATTCTTCGAAACTGCTCACAACTGTGAACTTCGAAAGAATGACTGCCCGACGAGGCTGACCATTCTACTTGACCACTACTCAGAGTGACTGCCAAGAAGAATGACTGTCCTAGACCACTCCCTATGTTAACCACAATGGGAAGTCACTGTCTATGATACATCAATAATCAGTCTGCCTCCCATGTTAACTACAATGGGAAGTCACTGTTCGTCAGAAATCTCAATCCACTTTCCGAACAGGAAAGCATCTGTCCAATCTGGACTATTTTTCAATTACAAA
>JZKD02S1900523.1:0-11792 GCA_000966675.3 Picea glauca
GGAAATAGCTTTAATTTTTTAGCATTGGAAATGTAATCATAACTTCTGCATAATATGTCAAACTCAAAAAGGAATTCATCAAGATCCTTTGAAGATAAACCATGAAAGTTAGGTAAAGATGAGAGGGGAATATTCTTCATGGGAGCTACCCCTCTAGGAAGATCACCAATAGGAAATCCTAAGGTGGAAAAAAAGTTTTCATCATTTACCTCTCTTTCAGGACCTGCCTGTTCTTCATGATGTAGTTCTTCATTATACTCATCCATGGTTTCCTCTGTTTGTTCCCCTGCTGGGCTTGCTCGATCCTCAATGTTTCTTGTTGGTTTCTCAACTGTCTCAGGACTCCAAATCTCTTTCCCCGTTTCAAAGTTTTCTTGAAAGGAAGGTTGGGATTTTGGTTTCCGAGAGTTTGGTCGTTGAGGGGCAACAGATTCAGATTATGATATAATCTCGTCAATAAAAGTCTTCCTTCCTCCCCTTCCTCTTCCCTTGCCACCTGTAGGGTCAGTTTATTTGGGGTCTCCATGTCCTCTTATGCAATCTTTATATCTGAAAGAACATAAGTTCTTTTGAAATCTATAATTGCCTTCCCCGACAACGACGCCAAAATGTTGGTCACTGTAATTTCTTATTAACTAAACAATCAAGTGTTACATGAATTGTCAACCTAGGGAAGTCTGTTTATTTCAAAGGAAATCTCACACTGTATATGCTCAATCTCAAAAGCAATCTAGATTTGTAGTAAAAGTACATTAATCACACCTTGCCTTGAACAAGATGAAGTTCCACTTGAATTACAGAAAAGAAACCTACCTATTGCAGAGTTCAAAGTTAAGGAAATAATTATCCAAAGAATCTTGGATTACATTAACAAACAACAACCTAGGAAAGAAATCTCTCAAGATACTGCAAAAGGAAAGATCAACTATTCTGTAAAAGAGAACAAGACCCTATTCCCCAAGCAGGAATCTTCAGCACCTGTTTCCGACTATCACACTTTCATGAACTCATTACTAATAAAAAATGATTGACATGCACTGAAGGCTAATTATCTCATAACAGAGAACAAGACCCTATTCCCCAAGTAGGAATCTTCAGCACCTATCTCTGATTATCACACTTTCATAAATTCATCAAACAGAAAACATTTACCCAAGCATGAATTATATGAAAACAATGTAACAATCAGTAAAGCATAATTTCAACAAAACAGAGTTCAGTAAAGTAGAGTTTCAGCAAAACAAAATTTAATCAAGGCGTGAACAGAAATAATACTAACACACTATAGAACTAATGGGTGAATCTTGTGAAGAAGGTGGGCCCTCCCTTCTCACAAGATTCCCCATAAATGAAAGGAACTAGGCAGAAATGCTCAGAATAATATTTTATTCATCTGTCAACTGTATCATGTTACAATGTCTAAAGTGAACACGTTCTTCTCTGTAATTCCTTTCTAGCTAAAAAGGATCCCCTCTAATGATGATTTCCCCTTATTTAAAGAGGAGAATCCCCTCAATACAATTGATCATCAAATTACATGTGCACATACGAATCCTATTCTTAGTCGGATCTTCTATACTGGAATAGGATATCTTGATCTTCCATAACAGAATGCTATTACAATAGTTGGATTGTTGCGGCCGGTGTAACAACTTCTTTATTTATCTCGTTATTGTTGTTGTATATTGTTTCATCATCGCAAATCACAGACTGTTTCACCAACGGGATTTGCGTTCTGACTGTTTCAGCAACGTGGTCTCAAGCAACAGTGATGGTTATGCTGGCTTAAGGTGCGACTGTTGTGGCCAGTGTAACGGCTCCTTCTTACTATTGTGTGAATTGTTGTTTCAACATCACAGACCACAGACTGTTTCAGCAACGGGGTTTGTGTGCTTTTGACTGTTTCAGCAACAGGCCTTCAAGCAACAACAATAATCTGCAGTTCGAACTGTTTTAGCACTATATAATTCTGATCGATGGTTAAGTATGAGAGTAATGTAAAATTACATGTAAAACAAATTAAACATATAGAAAAGAGAAGAGACGTTATATACCTTTGGAAAGATAGGGTAAGGTGATAATTTAAGCTTAAATGTGAGTGGAAAAAGGATGTAATGGTAGCAAAAAGTGTGAGCAAAAAGGTACATTATAGGGTCCTAAAAACCCCCTACGAGGCTTGGAGTGGCCTCAAACCGGAAGTGGCCCACTTTCGCATTTTTGGTTCACGTGCATGGGCCCAGATTCCCTTTGAAAAGAGGAAGGCACTTGATCCACAGAGCACTGAGTGCATTTTTGTTGGATACCCTGACGGTGTGAAGGGATATTGGCTTATCGATCTTTCCTCGGACTGACTCATCATTGAGCGTAGTGTCCAATTTGAGGAAAGTGTCTCGCATGTACCTCAACAGTCACATGAAGACACCTTTACTCTTCCACCTGTCCGAGATGATGAGCATGCACATGATGAATCTTCTTCCAATGAGAGTTCTGATTTAGAGGAATTAGATGATTCAGATTCAGAGTCAGTACAGTCAGATGCAGAGTCAGAGCATCCAAATGCAGTTGCAGAGCCAGAGCAGAGGCCCAAGTGGGCACAGACTACTCTTCAGGATGTAGGGGATCTCGTTGGTGATCCAACCGATACTAGGAGGCCTCGATCTGATTTCGAGGAGCCTCCTATTTTACTAACTACCACTAAACCATTTCCTTCCAGGCATCTTTTCTTGGTTCAGTCTTCAGATCCACAGTCTTATGGCGAGGCTGCTGGAAATCCCTTTTGGGAATCCGCCATGCAGGATGAGTACAACTCCCTCCTCAAGAACCAAACTTGGGATCTCGTTCCCTTTCCTTCTGGGAGGAAACTTTTCAGATGCATATGGGTCTACAGGACAAAGAGCGTAGCAGATGGACATATCAGCAAATACAAAGCTAGGCTTATCGCCAAAGGCTTTCAGCAGGTTCATGGTATTGTCTATGATGAGACCTTCGCTCCAGTAGTGAAGATGGATTCCATTCGATTGGCCCTTGCCATTGCGGCAGCCAAGGGATGGGAAGTCCATCAGATGGACGTGAAGAATGCATTTCTTCATGGTGATCTCTATGAGGAGATCTACATGGAGTAGCCCCAAGGATTTATGCAGGACTCAGCTTTGGTCTGTCGACTGAAGAAGTCACTTTATGGCCTCAAGTAGGCTCCGAGGGCATGGTATGCCAAGATGGACTCCTACCTGTTGTCACAGAACTTTGCACATTGTAAATCAAACCCAAATGTATACATGCTCAGGACAACTGATTCACTTCTACTTTTAGTTCTGTATGTTGATGATTTGTTGATCATCGGTTGCTCGACTTTAGCGATAGCTACAGTCAATAGGATTCTTCATGACAGGTTTTTGATGATAGACATGGGTCTGCTACACTTCTTCCTTGGACTTGAGATCAGTCAGGATGAATCAGGAATCAAACTGTCTCAAGCCAAGTATGCACAAGATCTCCTTGAGAGATTTCACATGACAGACTGCAAGTCTGCTCCGACTCCTTTCCTATCAGGAGTCAAACTTGAGGATGGTGGGGAGACTCCACTGGTTGATAGCACACTATACAGATAGCTAGTGGGGAGCTTGTTGTATCTCACACACTCCAGAACAGACCTCTCATATGCAATTGGCACAGTTTCCAGGTTCATGCAGGAGCCGCATGAGCTATATTGGAAAGATGCAAAGCATATCCTTCGATATGTACAGGGCACCATCACCTTTGGGATTCATTATGCAACAGACTCTACATTAGATCTCATTGGGTTTACTGATTCCAATTGGGCTAGTGATAGCATTGATCGCAAGTCCACATCTGGTTACTCACTCAGTCTTGGTTCCAGGCCTATTTGTTGGTTGAGAAAGAAGCAAGCTACCATTGCTCTGTCTTCAACCAAGGCAGAGTACAGAGGGGTAGTTAACATAACCATTCAGGATATGTGGCTACAACATTTTCTCACTGAGTTGATCATTCAGTTTCATCGGTCGATCGTCATCTGGTGTGACAACCAGAGCACTCTGAAGTTTTGCAGAGATCCAGTTCAGAGGTAGCGGATGAAGCACATCGAGATCCACATGCACTACATCCAAGACTTAGTACACAAGGGGATCATCGACTTACAGTTCTGTCCTTCAGTAGAACAGACGACCGACATTTTCACCAAGACCTTCACTGAGCAGAAATTCCATTTTCTGCGAGGTCGTCTTGGAGTGAAGGACACAGTTGCCTAGCAACTATAGTTCTTCTTTTTACATACATTGTACCTTGAGGAGGGGGGGCTTTCCCATGAGGTTTTCCTTCTTTCCTCACTTTATTTTCAGTGTATCTTTTGTACTTGGGTACCTAACATGGCCTCGTTGCCGGGACCCAATCTTTATTTTCCCCATAGTGATGTTCAGGGGGGGTGTTGGAGTTACTTCACACACACCTAGGATTTAGTTTTCCTAAGGTTTTTATTTGTGTATTAGTCATAATTAGTCATTATCCAGTCTCCTATATTTTAGGAGAGAATATTCCACCTGGAGAATATTCTCTTTCAGTTCACACTTCAGTTTGACTAGTTGAGTTGAGTTTAGATGTTGCATTGGGATCATCACCATGCATCATTGGGATCATCACCATGATAATTCGACCTTGCCTTGGTATCATCACCAAAGTGGTGCATTAGCCTTGATTCCTTGGGTTAACTCCTCACTACTTTATGTTCATTCAGTTAACTAAAGACTAGTTGACTAGTTAACTCAACTAGGTGGCAGTTCACTCCCGTAACTGCCTGAGAGACTAGAATAGGTGGAAAATTACTCTCGTAACTGCTGGTGTGTGTCCAGATCACTCTAGACCACCAATATGGTGACTTGGTTCACCTCAAGTGGAACTCATTGAGTTATACAGAGTATATCATGTGTAAATTATTCATTATTCACAACAGTTAATGAGAATTCTTTCCATTCTTTCTCTCCTTCTTCTTATTTTTCCAATTCTCTCTGCAAATGTGTGTATCATTATTTATATAGATCTATTTTGTGCAGTTCAACACATTTACAAAGAGTACCATAGAGTTTCAATGATATGTGGGAGCCTGCAAGAGAGTGCCAACGCCCTGGTGATAAATTCAAGGGAGCGCTGGCCTCTCAGAACTCAAAAACTTGCCCCAAAAAAAAAATCAGGAAAAATGTAGAAATTCAGTGTGTAAGATGAATACAAGAGCCAAAAACACATCTAAGGATCAGAGACACATCATGCATAATATTTAAAGAATGAGCAAAGGCAAAAAAAATCCTAGGAAATGAACCAAAACTGAAATCTTCGTTTCCCAACGGAGTTGCCAATTTATGTTACAGAGAAATCCCCCCGTGGACAAGTGGATTCTCTCTTGGGCTCTAGAATCCTAGGACCAAGACAGAAAAGTTCCATTTTGGACAATGACATTCCTTTTCATGAAGTTAAACTATTCAAAGAAGAAGAAGAAGGAAGAAGGGTAAATACCTTTTACCGACGTTTTTCCTTGCTCGATCCAAGCTGATCTTGATCTCCAAGTTCTTTAGAAGGTCCTGCAATACAATGAGAAACAACAAAGAAACATACTCCCTACTCTACCATGATTAGCTTCATAATGGATCTATAAAAGAAACAAGTTCATGAAACGTACACAAACTTTAAAGGGAACATGCTAAGCATAGATTTATATTAATGAAAACAAAGTGAAATGCTTACAGCCATAGATGTAGGTGCAACAACTTCACCAAGCTCTCTTTGTCCAGACCCTTGCTCAAATAATCCACACACAGAATGATGATACTTCAATGATATCTCCCTTATGAGATCATAAGTTTGATGCTTTACAATGTCTCTCCTTTCACCATGAAGAGGCCTCCTTATATAGGCTTGGAGAGGCCTAACCACTTAAGAGATTCTTGGGATAAGTTGAGGATTCTTCTCCTTTCGTTGTGTATCTTCCCTAATATCAAGTCTTTACCTCAGATCCGAATCCAACCAACTCCAGATATGAAGGGATTCTTCCTTGATTTCTCTCAACAATCCAAAAATTCGCTCAAAAAAGGCCAACGCTCCCTCAGAATGGGGTACAAAGAATTGCAACGCTTCCCCAAAAGAGGTCACAGAGCGTTGGCACTCCCTGACAGTGTATAGGGGAGCGTTGCCTTCCAAAATTGATTTTTAAGTGGCTTTTTCCATGGAAAAATATTTGTACTCTTTATCAAATGAATTCTCCTCTTCAAAACCAGCCTTTTGAGTTGTCTTGCAAGTGTTCTTGATAATTTTGTCCAAGACACAACATGGGAAAGATGGCAGTATGATATTTGCGACACTTTTGGGTGAAATGTGACATTTGATAATGACGACACTAGGCCATCATCGTAATGAGTAATTTTGATGTGTAACAAGGGGGTTCCTTTTTCTTATAACCTTTACGAGTCCGAAAAAGTGATAAAAGTATACTCGGTTACATTCTCATGTATTTACAAGCATGATAAAGAACAAATACTAATCTCGGTAACTTATTCTCATGTATTTACGATCACGAGAAAGAACAAAGACTAAGCTCGGTATTGGTTTCATTTTTACACAAGCTTGAAACAAAATAAAACTATGCTTGTAAAGTCCCAACGTAGTTTTCAAAGGTAGTGATACCCATGGATGGTTGGTACTCTGCCCCCATCCTGAAAATCTAGTGGAATAACTCCAGAATGATAATCAAAGGCTGGAGACATGCCCCCCCAAGCTTCAATTCATTCATCGACTTTGAGGTTGTCACCAATTTATGTACTAGATGGAGAAAAAGGGATACAGGTGGATGAAATGAAGGTTCAAATACGAGACCTAACCAAAAACTCGACTCAATGGGAGAGGTGACTGTTTCATTTTTTAACGAGCTTGACACAGGAAAAGAACTATGCTCAAGGTTCCGAGTTCAGTGCCCAGATTTCTGTTTTATTTTTTAATGATCTTGCCACAGAGAAGTAAACTATGCTCATGACCTCTGTTTCATTTTTTAACGAGCTTTCCACAGAGAAGAGAAATTATGCTCATGACCTCTTCTTGA
Source organism: Picea glauca (assembly GCA_000966675.3). Taxonomy (NCBI): domain Eukaryota; kingdom Viridiplantae; phylum Streptophyta; class Pinopsida; order Pinales; family Pinaceae; genus Picea; species Picea glauca. Next base: position 7,097 of record JZKD02S1900523.1, read on the forward strand.
TTATGGATTCCAAAAGGATAATTCCCTGAAAGGAACACATGTCAAGGGACAAACGTCAATCATGGTTCCAAGAGATCTTCACTAGATGGAAGAGAAGCACCCTGGAAGGAATACATGTCAACGACCTCAATAAGGGTAGGGAGATCTGGCTCTAATAGACCTATCGAAGAGATCACCATGTCAACTACTAGATATAAGTCACAAAAGACTGATCTTATGGTGAGAGGCTCATATTCATTGACATATGAAGGCATGGGAGATAATTCCACATAATTGACCTGTGGCAGGGGCGATACCGCCTACATATAAGAACCGCTTAGGGAGGTCATTGGGTCAGGACCAATGCATGAAAGTTGATCAATAGTTACAATTCTTCCATCATGAGGGAAATATATCACATGAAGAAAAGTGGACACAGTAGATTTCATGGCATAGAAATAATCTTGCCCAAGGAGTAAATCAAAATCTAAAGGGTCCTGGACCACCATAACATCAATAAAGATCGTTTTCCCTCCCAAAGTTACAGGAAATTGAGGAAGGAATCCTAAAGGGTGATTGGTTCTTCTGTTAAAAGTGAACAGATTCTAGGTAACCGACACAAGCTGAGGATAACCCAAAGCTTGCCAAGCAATAGAGGACAAAATACTAATGGACGAGCCTTCATTTATCAGCACACGAGGAACTTCTTGAACACAAACCTATACTATAATATTGAAAGGAATGTGATAGGGAATACAAGGTCCAATTAGCACACCCCAATCAAAAAGGATGGCCTCATTACTTGGAGGGGGTTTCATGGGAGAAGGAGGAATGCCCCCCAACACGGTAGATTTTTTATCAATGAGAAAAACATGGGCAATATCGGGTTTACTCTCTAGAGGGAGAGTAGGATCGACCTATGGTGGAACTAGATCAACCACTTTGGCACTCTTCAGAGGAGGAGTGGGATTGACCGATGATGTAACTAGATCAACCACTTTGGCACTCTTCAAAGGAGGAGTGGGATCGATTGATGGAACTGGATTGACCACTTTGGCACTCCTCAAGGGAGGAGTGGGATCAACTGATGGCGAAACCAGATCGACCACTTTGGCTTCACTCTTTTGATGAAGAGTGGGGTTGATCGATGATGGAACTGGATCAACTAATTGGGTTTTTGGTTCAATCAAGGAGGAAACTATATTGACCACCTGATCAACCAAATTGACTAGGGATGGAACCGGATTGACCAGTCCATCAACTAACGATGGGTTGGGGGAAATCTTACGATAACCAGTTGGAAGTTGAATCTTTTCCAAAAGAGAAGAAGCCTCATCCATACAAGGACAAAAGTGAGAGTAATGACCACCTTTACATAGCATGCAAGGAAACTTGACAGTTTTCTTATTCTTACCAACCTTAACGTCACTAGTTGACAGGGTGTCACCATCATGTCCGGTAGGGGCCGATGACATGGAGGACCATATTTCCAAGATCTTGGGGAGACCATGGAAATACCTCATAAAGTGATCAACCTTACAAAGACTACAAGGGAATTTGGGTTTCATATTATTCGTTTTAATCTTATCGACCGCATCAACACTCCCATTATGATAACAAATAGTTGGTTTCTTAGATCCAACATCTGATGTAGTTGGAGGCTTGGTCCCTGTCTGGTTCTTCTTCTTCTCTTTATGTTTCTTCTTCTTCTTATCAACTTGGCTACTCGCTTTAGAGCTTTCACTAGGCGAAGAAGGAGAAATGGAAGGAGACCTAACGAGCGAAGAAGGAGAAAGGTCGACATGAGTTTGATGTGCGGGTGGTGTGCTTACATCTGAAGTACCTACATTCGAGATCACCAGAGTGGAAAAAAACCATACCGGTAACCTAATTGTGAGACCTGGAAGGCTCAAATTAGCGATGTAAGGAGGACCAACATTTCTGTAAGAAGGAAAAACAAAGGGTTCCCCTGGAAAAGGGGTTCCTTCATTGGTCATTCCGAGAACTGACGCCATAAAAATAAAGATCCAACCTAGATTCTGCTAGGGAGAAAAAACAACACACGCTAAAAATCTAGTAAGAAAACAAGCAAACAAAACCTTCTCACAATGAGCACACTAGTTGGTGATGAAATCCAATGTTGTGGAAACAAAGTAAGAAGGGGTTGAGATAGAGCGGGTGGAAAAGTTACGTTGATGACCTGCTTAACGGACTTACACCCTGGTGCAAGCTTCCACACAGTAATTGTGGATTTACCCTCCAAGGAGACCAAGTGAGTTTGGCCAATGTCGATTCCAGGTACTGTGAAGACTTTCCCCTCCATAGTCACCTTGTGTAAAGACCCTAAAGAGATAGGCCACTAAGGTTGCCAACTACAATAGTGATCCCTGGGGAAACAATCGACAGTCTGATCCACATGCAAGGGCAGGGTATCTAGCCCGAAATCCACTTGAAAGGCTTCCACTCATCATTGTAGGTATACCTTCAAGCGACCCCCATAATATGCACAATATCTACACCAAGACCAACAAAGTAGGGTGAGTAACTCTGCTAGTCTCAATGCAACCTCAGGTTTGACCCTTGTGTGAGAAGGGCTTCCCAGGACAAAATGTAGCAATTGGATTTCACTTCTCCCTAACACAAGATCCTATGTTTGTTTGCATCTTTGGAAAGTTATCTTTCACACCTATTCCAAAGCTCTACAACTAATCTAATGTAGGTTTGCTACCAGAAAATATAAAAATGTCTAATCAATTTTAGTTTAGCGCTTTATTTTTAAGGCTGTTGTTACTCAAAAGGAAAATGGCATGGACAATATGGTGTTTTTACCGAATCGAAAGCTATGCAAAGAGATGAATATGAAATCTTTACTTCGATGAAAGATATATTACGAGAAGGAGAAAACGTTCATCATTCCAGATGCACAATATTCCAAAATGCCAAAAACCATGCAGTTTTTCTACTTCAAATGCAAGCTAGTTTCACTACCCAAAATAAAAAATGCATCTATCTTCTTTGTTTTATTATGATGTATACAGAAATTAAATACAAAACCTTCAATGCTCCACTACTCTCAATCAGGAGAAAGAGTCCTATGCAGATGCAAAAGACATGAAGCAAAAGGGCTACAAACAAAGCATGCACTCAAGGCAGTGAGGTAAGAAAGAAAACAAGTAGAAAATTGTTCTAACAAGCAATAAAACCATCAAGGATTCTACAAGCATTCAAGGAACACAAATAAAATGCAGAGAAGAATCCAAGAAAATATAGGGAGAAAGAGAAATCACTCAAAACTGTCCTATGCGGAAAAGCAGCTAGAAAAGGCAATTTCACATTTCTAAAAAAGGTTTCAAGCGCCAATCAATACAATAGGGAGTGATAAGAATAAAAAAACCATCAAAAACCAATCCAAACAACTTCACAAACCAACCACGGACTCTGGGTAAAGATCTCTGCAAAACAGGCTGCAAAAGACTGAGCAGAAGAAGGCAAAAACTCTCAAAAAAGAGACTAGCGCTGCCCCAGAAGGGTGCACAGAGTGTTGAAATGCTACCTAAGACACTGTAGGGGAGCATTGGTGCTTTGGTATGGCCTACAAGGGGGCTTTGGTCCTCCAATAAACTCAAGAAAAGAGCCAAAAAACATGCAAAAACTCATCCAAAATGCATGAAAATTGGTGAAATTGCTAGTGAAGGTAGGAGAAGGTTAATGGAAGATGAAAAAATAGGAAATTCTTGGGAAAATGACCTCAAATATCAAAGGTAACAGTGCATATATCTCTGAGTTTCCTTACAACAACTTTCATATAATCAGATGAAGGAGAAAGCAGTAGATCAAATCCAAATCTTCAAAGAAGAAGAGTGACTCAAAGTAGGGAAGAAAAATGTCAAGAATCCAAACAAAACATCATGAATTCTTGGAAATCAAAAGGTTGGAGGCTAAAGTAAAGGCACACTGAGATGGTGATAACCCTAAGCAGATGAATTAGCAAAAAAATAGACTCTGAGATCAAATCCCTATAAGATTTTTATCAGAAAAAGAGTAGAGCTCTAGTGTCAAGGGAACCAGAGTGTTGCAATGCTCCTTGGGATCCTGCAAGGGAGTGCTAGTGCTCTGGTAGCAGAATCAGGGGAGAGTTGGCCTCTCAGAACTCAAAAAATTGCCCAAAAATAAAAATAAAAACTCAAAAAAAATCAAAATTTCATTGTGTATAGGATGAATCAAAAGCCAACAACACATCTAAGAATCGGAAAAATAGCATGAAGAAGATCTAAAAGTGAGCAAATGCCAAAACAAGATCTAGGAAGGAAATTGTTAACACTCCAGGAAACTACTTATGGTTGTAAGCTAAGTATGCCTGGTAACTTAAGAATTGAATATTTTTGTGTTTTGTGAATGTGGGTCAATGGGACAACTCAATACAGTTTATMACATTCAAAAATAGACATGATAAACAAATAGACAGTGCTTTTAAATATTGATTAATCAGCGAGTAACTTAAAGGTGGATGGAGAACAAATTGTAACTAAACCAATGCATAGCAGGGTCTAAGAGACAATCAATAGACTTATCATCAGGTCATGAGCAAAACAATGGGACGATGGCCATTCAAAGCTTAATAACACAGATAAAAATGCGGAAGGAAAATGGAAAGCTGACAATCAACACTAAAAGAAAACTGTGATCTGTATTAGCATACTAAGTCTGAGCATACAAA
>JZKD02S1900523.1:49660-70166 GCA_000966675.3 Picea glauca
TTATGGTTGCATCTCTGATATATTTCTGTTATATTACTGGATATACGCGATATCTCTGTGCATTTCTTTATTATATCTCCGCTCTCATTTTGTGCCGAAAATAATCCGGATCATATGTGAATGTGTGATTTTATGAATCTAAACAACAGGTTCCCATGTTAACATACTTAGGCTATTCAAATGCTCCCAGATTTACCAAGAAATGCATCATCGTGGAGTTGTTGGTCTTTGGATTACCCGGCCTCTTGAACTTGGACTGTAAATCAAATAACTTTTCAAGAGTCAAAACATTCTTTTGAACACAATTTTTCTTGACCTTATTAGTTTCTTCTCGGTAAGCTTGCAACTCTTGTTGGTGTATCTCATCATCGATCACTGAGTCTTGGAATGTGTATGAACTAGTAAGAAAGTTGACAATTTGAGAATCACAGTCGAACACTCTCCAACTCGTGACATTGTCAGGTATGGATGGCCTAAACACCAGTCCGACCGAAAGACCATCGTTAGGAAGAATAAACCTAGATGCTTCATTGGCCAAAATATTAGCATCTACATTTTTATCATGAGGTATAGAATTAATATTAAATGCATCAAATGAATAGAGAAAATTCAATACCTCTTGTTGATAGGCTTTTAGATGTGGAGATAGTAATTGAATAGTATTTTTTACTTGTCGAACAATCATCAAAAACATTAAGGTATTTTTCCTTGAGGTTAATGACCTCTTTTAGGCCTTGTACAAAGGCTTCATATTCAACAGTGTTTTTGGTGCATTTGAACTCTAAACGACAAGACATAAGCGTTTTTCCTTGGCTAGGTTCGATCAATACACATCCTATGCTGGCTCCATCCTTTGTTTTAAGACCGTCAAAGAACATGGTCCACATGTCAGGAATGTTAGTTTTGTTAGTCAAACTAAATACTAAGTTAATAAGTACGGGACAAGCACCATTATGTATTCATGGGAGAAGGCCTAATTGTACTTCCGATGGTATTTCAGAAGTCCAAGATTCGTAACAACCATAACCTGTCTCGAAAAAATAATTTCGCAATATGGAATGGGAAACGATAATGGGCTCGGTTTTACCTTCCAATTCCTTCACTGTGTGCTTCATGTGTGCTTCGTTGTTAACCTGTATTTGATTTTCTTTTCCCTTATAGGGAAACCGCAGATGAGACCAATCAGTAGCAAAATAACCTTGGAGTTTGGCTGACCAATCTATGCTCAAGAGAAAACCATAAATTTCTAGAATGTCTTCTACAACTATGTATATAGTCTAGTGAACCCTTGGATCTGACGACAGTCTGATTAACAAATCCCTATGTTCCCCTTTCACTTTAACATATGTTCTGTCTAACTGAATAATTTTTTTTTTTTTTATTTGTGGGATAACGTTTATTTTTTGGAAAACTGAAAAGGCATGATGTTGGAAAAGGCACCAGAATCGTCCAGACAATTATGTACATTAAAATTGAAAATTTCATAAGCAGAAAAGGTGGTACCTGAGATTTTTAAAAAGTGCCTATGATTGGTGCATTTATAGATGATGTTATCTCTACCTTGTGGATTTCGGGTGTATCATTTCCAGAGGTTAAGATTTCAACAACTACAATAGTTTTTGTTTGAGTCTCGTGGGGTTTGAAAGAATCGTGTAGGAGTTCACATTGTTGTGGGAGAGAGAAAATATCAAACATGGAAATATTAGATTTGATCTTCTTCATGTCTTCTATTACATTATAATCTAGGGCATGTAAATTTGAATCATCCTTATCTTATCCATGTTTTCCTTGAATTACCTTTTCATTATTTCCAACAGTTATAGATGTGCTTGGTTTATCTTTATTTTCTACAACAATTTTGTCAGTTTTATTGTTATTTTATTCTAGAATTATGTTGATTTGTTTAGGGAGAATAGGGGGAGGTGTTATTTTTCTAAGGGGAATGTTTTCTTCTTTCAAGGACGGGGTGTCGGATGATGGACCTTTTATACATAATTTATATCCTTTCAAGGCAACAAATTTTACAACTTGTGTATCTACGATAAGGATTTATTCAATTTGTTCATAATCGAATTCTACACACCATTCCCAAAAGGGCATAGTTGATTCCAGAGGTGCTTCGTTAGTAGTATTAGAAGGATCTTGTGTATGACTTTCATCATCTAAACTCTATTGATCTAGAAACTGATGTATTACCAGGTTCATAGAGTTGACCCACTGAGGACACATTCGTTCGGGATTATTTTGTTGATGATAAGAGTAAAAAATATTGTTACTGAAACTATCTAGATTGAAAGCCATGTGTTGTGGTTTTGGTGGTTTTGGTTGGCTATCTGGTTTCTTAAAAAATGGGCGGAAAGTTTGTGTCTTGGATGATCCTTCGCCAACATTCTTCTTGAGGTCCACTACTTCATTCGATAATTCCTTAACCATTTTAACCACATTATCAATATCCTTGGATTCCTTGTCGGGTGGCTTAGTTAATAGCAATGGATTCTTCCCAGTCGACTTAGTTTCATCATAATGTGGATGTTGGTCATATGTTGATAATTCTCTTTCCACAATTTCAACTTCATCAAAGTTTAATGCCAATGTGTTTCTATTAGATAACTTTACAAACATCACAATGGAGGAGGGGGTTAAGGAAGTTGCATAATATTCAATAGATAATGATTGAGTAGGAGCTACCTCGTGGGGAAACTTAATCAAGACATTTAGAATCTCTGGTTAAAATATTTTTCTCTTTCCCTTTTGTCCATTATGATGGCTCCTAGTTCATTATGTAGGGATGCAATTGTTTTCCTTTCTCCAAACTTCCTCATAAAGAGCCTTTCAAAACTATTAAAGTCTGTAATAGATCCAGTGGGTAGGCTGAAATACCAAGTAGAGGCTTTCCCAGAAAAAGTATGAGGAAATAACCTACATACTACGTCGTCGTGTTGAACCCCTAGAAGATGTATAGCCAAAAAGAAATTATTTATATGATTTTCCGGGGACCTGGGTTTGTCTGGGTCAAATTTAGGTAAGAGTCTATCAAATTTCCTTGGAATTTCATGAACTTATTCAACCATATTTAGAGCTCCTTCGGATCTCCATCATGGTATGACATCTCTGCGAATCCCATTTTCTCCCATTATTTGTTCTATGAAGATTTCTGGTTGTTCACCTTCAAATTCTTCTTCAGGTTTGATGAAGAAACGTGCAACTTTGCTTAAGGGTACTGGGACTTCTTGTAACGTAGTTTCAATAAGGTCATCTACAAATTCGACGTAAAAATCATGATTTTTTTTAGGACGTTCTACACGAGTTTCTTTTCTCCTAGGTAGTTCAAAAGTTGTAGGTAATTTTCTAATCAATTTCACATAAGCACAAGTAATTATACGAGTTTCATGAATTTCTTCTTGAGGTATGTGAAACGAGGTCTCAAAATGTATTTCAGGAATACCGTAAGCATTTATGAAATTATCCTTCCAGTCTTCGTAAATAACTTCTTGTTCATACTCGATTCAGTGAAACGAGGTAGGTTGAAGACTGATTTTGGTTATTGTTTAATTCATGTATGTAAGCCATAAAAGATGACCCTCCTTCTATCACCAATTTTGTTGAGGGTTCCAAATTCGTCTGACAATAGCAAGGGGTACTCCCCAGTATACAGTCCCAATTAGACTACACACCATTTGAATTAGGAGTCCCATCCAGAATTTGGCCCAACTGCCATTTATTGCTAACTCTTGGTTTTATTACCGGTTATGGTCCAGTGTATTGATGAGGTGGATGGGTGCAATGCAGAGATGTAGATGAAGACCATGTATGTAAAGAAAACTAATATATCACTAATATATGCTAACCTATCCTAGATAGGAGCAATGCTAATGTAACCGATGAGTTATAATGCAACCAAAACTTTAAAAAAAATTAATACAGTTAGTTGTATAAAAAGAGAAAGATTGGAAACAATAGCATATATAAGTTTATAATCAGATTAGTCCATATCACAATGACATATACTATAATAACTCACAAAACTCGAGGCATGGAAATATTCAAATAGATACCAATAACTGCAAAAATGATTAAGATTGCATACGAATTAGTCTACAACTAACAAAGAATTCTTATAGTCCATATAAACAACAAATTTTTTCACTTGAAGTAGTTCAAAGCTTCGATCAATTTCTACACAGAATTCCTTCTATAACATGTTTTCCCTGAGGGATTCTCAATATTTATTAACACTGTATAATTTCTTGAAACAATTCTTGGGTCTATACAATGCTTGAAAAGCCAAAAAAATGTCCTCATTAAGGGAGTCTCTATTCCATTTTATACAAATAATAGTAACTCATATTTGTCTTTTCGCCTTCTTCTTGAAGAGGTAGTTACATAAATTGTTCACATTCCCTTCTCTCGTGACAAGTGGAAAAAAGGATGAAACTTGGGGTAGTTAGGAAAAGGACGAAAGGGATGTTAGAAAAACAGGATCACAGAGCAATAAAATAAAACAAAAGAATAAATAAAACACAAAAGATACACGATAAAATAGAGACACATATATATGTGGTTCACCCAGTGTGGGCTACATCCACTAGAGAAATTTCTAAGTCCTTCCTTTTTATTATCTAACAAAATGAAGGGATACAACCTACAAATCAACCTTTATAACTTCCTCTTCTTCCTCTCATAGTCTCCTCTCTCAGAATACAATAATCACACACCTACTCAGCCACAATACAATTCCCTCATAAAAGAGGGTTTACTTCTAGGGAAAAATACCTAAAATAACTTCTATCGTCAAATCTATGACCTTATAATGAACAATCCAGATTGACTATGAAATTACAATATTTTACAAGGCAATGTTTTCCAATATTTCGCTTCGGGGGCACTACCTCTGAATCCCTCGCCAAGGAGGGGCCACAAAAATTGTTGCCTCCTCGTTGGACCCCCTTGGTGACATTTTTTGGGGGGGGATATCCCCCAAACCCACCCATTAGGGAATGGGTTCCAAGCACGACTGAAACAAACCTCTGAATCAGGAAGATAATCAGGCTCCACAACCAACAATCTCCCACTTGGAGACTGATCATAAGAAATCCACTGCTGATGTACCTGCTGGACTATAATCCACCTTGGAACTGAAAAATTTATCATCTTCACCTTCATGCTTGAAGACCAATTGAAACTGAGCATGAACTCAATTTCTCCCTGGTTACTCCCTTTGTTAACATGTTTGTAGGATTTTGGCTAGTATGTATCTTTTCCAACTTTAAATGTCCATCTTCCAAGATGGATCATATGAAATGGTACCTGAGTTGTATATGCTTAGTATTTGAATGGAAGGCTGAATTATTTGCAAGATGAATGACACTCTCACTATCACAGTACAACATGTTGTTCTCCTACTTCTTTCCCAATTCCTCCATAAATATATGTAACCAAATCATTTCTTTACTAATCTATGTAGAAGCAACATACTCTCCTTCTGTTGTTGAAAGTGAAACAACCTTTGGTAGTTTTGAAATCCAACTTATTGTTGTTCCACCTACAGTAAAATCATACCATGTGGTGCTCCTTCTACTATATTTATCACCTGCCATATCTGAATCAACATATCCTTGTAGAACAGTGTCTGAACCTCCAAAACATAATACACGAGTAGAAGTACCTCTCAAATACCCAAGAATCCACCTTACCGCCTGCCAATGTTCTTTACCTAGATTGTTCATAAACTTGCTCACAACTCCCATTGCATGTGCAATATCTGGTCTTGTGCAAACCATCACATACATCAAACTACCAATTGTTGATTAATAAGGGACCCTAGACATGTATTCTATCTCCTCATGTGCCTTGGGAGACATTTCCTTAGTTAATTTGAAATGGTTGGCCAAAGGTGTACTAATTGGTTTTTCATTCTGCAATCTAAACCTCTCCAACACCTTCTCTATGTACTCACTCTGAGACAATGTCAATTTGCAATTTTTCCTATCTCTTGTTATTCTCATACCAAGGATTTTCTTTACAACACCCAAATCCTTCATCGCAAATGAATTAGCTAATTTTTTCTTGAGCACATTTATATCCTGCATATTAGACCCTGCAACAAGCATGTCATATACATACAATAGAAAGATAATATAGCTTCCATTTTCTAGTATTTTAAAATAAACACAGTGATCAGAATGACATCTACTATAATCTTGTTATGTCATAAACCTTTCAAAATTCAAATACCATTGCCTTGAAGCTTGCTTTAGGCCATATAAGCTCTTCTTCAACCTGCATACCAAATTTTATTTCCCTTTGACCTCATACCCCTGTGGATGTTGAATATAAATCTCTTCATCCAAATCCCCACGGAGAAAAGCTATTTTTACATCTAACTGTTCAAGATGAAAATATTCTACTTATTTCCTCTATCCTTTTGTCTTCCCCTGTTCTCCATGTTTAACGCATTACCTGATGTCCCACCTATGCTTTTCCATCGCATTTCCTCGCTAAGGATAACACCAACAACATCATCAAATTTTAGAGTGTTTGAACCAGAGACATAGTTACTTATAGCCATGAGCAAGCCATTCCAACTTTCTGGAAATGAACACATGATTAAAAGAGCCCTTACCTCATCATCAAAGTCCACTTTTACATAACTTAGTGATTAATAATTGTATTAAATTCATTGAAATGATCTTCAACAGACCCACCTTCTGAAATCTTCATATTAAATAATCGCTTCATTACAAATACCTTACTGGACGTCGAGGGTTTTTCATATATTTTATCCAATGCATCCATCAGTTCCTTCATTGTCTTTTCTTTTGAAATATTGAAAGCTATCGACGCTGCCAGGCTCAACTGTATCGTTCCTACTGCCTTTCTGTCACGAACATCCCATTCTTTGTCCTTCATGGCCATCGACTTCTTTTCTATTCTGTATAATGGTAGGAATAGATCCTTCTAATATAAATAATCTTCCATCTGCATCTTCCATAACTCGTAGTTTTAGATTTTAAATTTATCGACCCTAAACTTTCCATCTTCCGCCATTTCTCCCACTTGAACCAAGAACCCTCTTTTCTTGCGAGTTACCTTTCACTTTGATACCAGTTTTTAGAAAAACAGGATCGCAAAGCAATACAATAAAACAAATGCAGACATAAAACATAGAAGATACACAATACAATAGAGACATAGATATACGTGTTTCACCCAGTGTGGGATACGTCCACCAGAGAAATTTTTAGGTCCTTCCTTTTTATTATCTAGCAAAATGAAGGGATACAACCTACAACTCAATCGTTGTAACTTCCTCTTCTTCCTCTCACAGTCGCCTCTCTCAGAATACAATAATCACACACCTACACAACCACAATACAATTATTTCATAAAAGAGGGTTTTCTTCTAGGGAAAAAATCCCTAAAATAAATTCTACCATCAGATTTGCGACCTTATAATGAACGGTCTAGATTGATTATGAAATTACAATATTTTACAAGAAAAAAAAATTCCAATATTTTTCTTCGAGGGAACTTCCCCCGAATCCCCTTGCAAGGGGGGGCTACAAAAAATGTCGTCTCCCCCTTGTACCTCCTTGGCGATAGTTTTGGGGGAGAAATCCCCCCCACACCCCCCATTAGGGATTGGGGTCCAAGCACGAATGAAACAAACCTTTGAATCAGGAAGATAATCAAGCTCCACAACCAACAAGGGAAAACAATGGTTGTCCTTTTCCTATGAAATTTTTCTCTGGAGATATGATTTCGAGACTTCCAACTGGTTATACAGTGACTCAATCCTCATGTAAGATAGTTGCTCCAACATTACTTCGATCATGGAAATTCTATCATCCAAGACACTCATATATTTCTCCAATCTTGTCATGTAATCTTGTATCATAGTATGGAGCTTCATTGGTTGTAGTAAATGCTGATCAATAAGATTAGTTGAGACAAAGGTTGATGTTTCAACTATTTGTATCCTTCTACTTGTACTTTCCTGAACTGCATTCACTAATTCTTCCATGACCAAATTCTTCCCAAGTTCATCTAACCTTGGGAGCCCACTATGCCTTATCAACTCTTGAGAAATTCTGTGAGTTATTGAACAAATCCCCATTGCTTTGGTTACTTCTTTGTCCACTTGTTTCCCTACTTGTTGGCAGTGGTCTAATGCATACAAATCTATCTTCCTTTTTTGTTTTGAGGATCTATACAACTCCAGAGGCACATTGGGATTTTCTATTATCCAAGTATCAATGTCTTCTATACCTTCCCAAATAGTGTTGTATTGCATCAGCTACAACTATATCCGGTCGTTTTGTTTAATAACTATTGCAACCACGTTTTGGAAGAGATGTAGGTTGGCATACATATTGATGATGGCACCTTCCAACTCATTTCTCATTGTTTCCATGTTGGATTTAAAATTGAGAAGACTTATTTAATCTATCTTAACTTACTAGAGCCTCTCTTCTAACTCTTTGATCCTCATTTACTTTTCCTTGTTCTGTAGGCACAACCTTTGCATATTATCCATAGTTTCATCCATGAAGACAAATCCTGCCTTAGTTGTTTCCACAAGGTCTTTCCTGACATCTCGTGTGACGAGAACTTGGCTCACTACTGATAAAGGAGCTCTTTCTGTTGTTGGAACTTTTTTAACCCTTTCTTGTACAATTAGACCAATTTTGTTGTCATACGTGAAACTACGGAGATCCAATATTTTTGTTGACCGAAAAGGTTCCCAAGGCCTGAGACCAAAACCACTACTTGTTGTTTTTTTTTCCTGTGCTTGCGGTGGATGTTCTAGGGACATCCATGTCCATCAAGTGTGTGTCACCCTCTCTATCGTATGCATTCTTCTTCTTCCTGTCTTATTCAACAACTTTATATGTTGCTTCCTTTTATGATAATTTTGTTGCTACTCTTGTTGCTTGAACTAACTCCTTTTTTTTTTTAGTAGCAACTTTCGCTTTGACCTCTACTTTTTCTCTTGCTTGATTCTCTGCCTCGACCTTTGCTTTGTCAGCTTCTAGCTTTTGTTTCTTTTTAGCATCATTTCTCTTCTTCAACACTTTCTATTTGTCCCTCCTCTTTTTATCAGTTGGTGCTTCTTCATCTCCTTTTGTGGAACCCAAATGAGTCGAGAGGGAGATGGGGGAAGATATATTAACTTCATCTCTCTCTGCATATTTTATGGCCGCCTCTCTTGCATCTTCTTCATATGCGATCCTACCTTTTGGTTGGCCCTGCCTATTGAAAACAACCTCGTCATAAGTTCTAGCATTTTGATGTACTCCTTCCTCCTCCTAAAACTTGGTGGTGGATTCGTAAGGGAGTCTCATGCTATGAAGATGCTCTTTGACGATGTTCTTGGGGTCGTGTCTTTTGAATATTTCCTCTCCAAAATGGTAGGAGAGCAAGATGTCTACTTATGTCTAGGATTGTTTGGTGTTTTCAAATAGGTAGTTCCCAATGTAAAGAGGCAATGGAGGCCAAATGGATTTCTTCAATCTATATAACATTCCTCCGACCCCATGTATGATGGTTTTATATGCTACTTCCTGGAGGACAAGTTTGTCGAGGGAGAACCTAGGAAGTAGATGAGGTGGTTTCATTGCATTGTATATCCTGATATATGTACCATGTTTCATTAAATACCAATCATCAATCCTCCTTATAACTACTATGGCATTGTCGTTCATACAAGGTGGGGAGGTGCAAAAAATAAACTTGTACAGTGGGGAAAGGAAGTGTTCATGGATCCTTTAATAATCTATTCAATATTTGTGTTCCCAAAGCACCTTGCAGTAAATATGGATAGAGGCATCAAGGGGTAACCAACTCCATACCATGTTCGGGTATTTGTGAGAGATGCACATTATGTCTAAAAGGTACAAAGACATATGGAAGATGGGGAAGCTACCCGGTTGTGCTTGTGTAACTACTGAAATTAAATCTTTAATATTCTCAGACAATATGTTTGCCCATTTGAATGAGGCCCCTGCATATGCACAAAAATAAATTAACGGAATATATGAAAAAGGAAAGCGTGTTGCATTTGGTTCCCCATACAACCTGCACAACATAGCTACCATATACTGGTAGGGTATTCTTATATTTGTTTTTGGATATTGACTCTTGAGACGATATTTGAACTGGGTGTCTACTTTATACCAAGTGGGGAAAAAATCCTTCGGTGTGAGATCCAACTTGCTAAGGAGATGACCATCTAGTTTTTTGTTTCCAGCATCAAGTTGATAACACTTGTCTAAATCAACATACCTGAATGAACCTGTTATCACATAGAATTGTAAGGGTCAAAAATCATTTCAGTTTTGATTTTGAGTCATAGGTTTTCTTAAGTTATAGGTTTTTATGACTTCTTGCTATAGTCATATTTCAAATTTTGATTTAAATAAGATAAGGTTAGTTTGGCCTTGGTCTAGAGTCCTTGGGTTATGTCTTTGTTATTATGATAAGTTGAATAAACCTTCATGAGTCACATCTTTGAAACTCTCCATCATCACCTTGACATGTCACACCTCCATGTTGTATGCAAGATCCTCCTTTGTCACCTTTTACCCGTTTAGTTTTCAAATCATATTTGATCTATGTGTTGCCAAATCAATAGGAGATTTCGTAGCGGAATCAAAGTACTCCATGCATTCATTGCTATCATTGCATTTATGGATCGTGTTAAAAATGATCTAATTATTTTCAGAGCTTGTATTTAAAACAAATTTCCAGGGATTATGTCATAAAGGTTTCTAACAGTTTCCTCCAAGCATAAAAATTGTGTTTGAGCTTGGTGCTGCGAACCTGGTGCTATAGACAGGCGTTGCGAACTCGATGCTACAAACTGGCCGAAGAGGAGAGTTGGAGGTTGAACTACTTGCAAAAATTCTCGTTAAAACTTAACAACATCAACAAACACAAGTCCACCAAGTACTCCATGAGAATTTACACATTGTTTAAAGGTTGAAGGAGAGGTTTTTTCTAGTTTCACCCCTCGGCGTTGTGAACTGTTCTATTATGTTGCTATCTGCTTTCAAATCCATTTCCTTCATGCTCTGAACCTTTCTCATTGAACCTCATTACCTCTAAGACCTCATCTATCCTTCCCATTACTCAGAATTCATGTTCTCCACTGATATTCCCCAGTGCTGCGAACCCTCTGCTCTGGCGCTGCGAACTATGTGTTGCAAACTCAATGCTACCAATCCTTTGTTCCAGTTTTGTTGAAAAACCCTTCGTCTGCATGTTTTGCAAGATCAAATTTAAAAGAGTGACTCTGCACCCATCTTAGCTTGGATTTTGTGGTTGATCAACTGTCTAACTAGGTTTAAAGATTGCATGCATTATCATGTTGTTAAATGATACTTGTATTGTCATGAAAACCCCGTTTTAAGCAGAGAATTCACAGGTGTCTCCCTCTTATTATAAATTCCAGTTGCCTTTATTTATATCTCATGTTTGAAGAATTCCATGTCTCATTCCTGGATGTGCATAAAGTGAGTTGTGTAAAAAGTTTGTACAAGGTTAGCCAAATTGAAAACAATTTTCCATCAAAACCCTAGTCTCTTATATTCCATGTTTTCATACATCTACTCGTTGTTACAACTCATAGAAAGAATTCCTCAACATCAGTATGGATAGTCAACAACATAAGAAGACTCATAAGGGAGGTGAAATAGTGAGAACAAAGCCTTATGACATGAAATCACTTGATTTTGAACCTTTGATCAGAGAGACCTTTCAGAGAGTAGGTTGCATCAATTTCTTTCAAAAGATGCAGAGGGGGCATCCAGAGGTGGCTAGAGAGTTTGCATTGAATTTTGATGGTACTAAAACCAAGGTGGGAATATTAGAATTTGAAGTTTTAGAGTTGTCCATCTCAGCTGCAACAGAGATACCCAATAATGGAGAAAAATGGTTCAAGGATATGACATTAAATGTTACTTTCTCCAAGGAATTTATTAAACCTGAGTATCAGGAGGACAACTTGTCCAAAGGGATCCCTAGAAACCATATGCTTGAAGGTTTTGACAAAATGTTGAAGGTTATCGAAAGGTATTTCACTTGTGAAGGGGGATTTAACATGATATACCAATACCATATAAGGTTGTTGCTACATTTCACATGGAAGGAAGCTATGAACCTCCCATTCTACCTTTTTAGAAGCATTGGCCAAATGTCTGATAGGGTTCAAGATAAATCAAAACAAGTAGACACAAGTGTCTTCCATTCTTGCCTGATAAAGATGCTAGTGATGGAAGAATTGAGGAAGACAAACACTAATTGGGAATCATTCCTTACTTCAACACAATTTCAGCTAAAAATTTCCCCTACTCCACAGTCAAAGATACAAAGTCAAAATATGCAGAAGGGGCATCTAGAAGTGGCCAGAGAGTTTGCATTGAATTTTGATGGTACTAAAACCAAGGTGGGAATATTAGAATATGAAGTTTTAGAGCTGTCCATCTCAGCTGCAACAGAGATACCCAATAATGGAGAAAAATGGTTCAAGGCTATGACATTAAATGTTGCTTTCTCCAAGGAATTTATTAAACCTAAGTATCAGGAGGACAACTTGTCCAAAGGGATCCCTAGAAACCATATTCTTGAAGGTTTTGACAAAATGTTGAAGGTTATCGAGAAGTATTTCACTTGTGAATGGATATTTAACATGATATACCAATACCATATAAGGATGCTACTACATTTCACATGGAAAGAAGCTATGAACCTCCCATTCTACCTATTTAGAATCATTGGCTAAATGTCTAATAGGGTTCAAGCTAAATCAAAACAAGTAGACTGAAGTGTCTTCCATTCTGGACTAATAAAGATGCTAGTGATGGAAGAATTGAGGAAGACAAACACTAATTGGGAATCATTCCTTACTTCATCAAAATTTCAGCTAAAAATTTCCCCTACTCCACAGTCAAAGATACAAAGTTCCATTCCTGTAAAGAAGATTGTGTGTTTAGATGCTAGCAAGATGAAAATGGGTACTATGACTGGTAAAGCTAACAAAGCTACAGAGGAAATAAAAGTAGGAGGGCCTTCACAATATTCACATAGGGTAGCTTCACCCATGGTAGATCCCACTCCTGTGGAGGTTCCTCCAAGTAAAACCACATGCCTAAGAGGAAGAAAACTTATGTTTCTTTCACCTACTACTGCAGATAGAGCTAAGCCTAGGAGGCCTTTCACCAGGGCAACGACCAAGAAAAACGTTCTTGTGAAAATTGATGCAACAAATATAGCCTAGAGGAAAGGTAAATCCAAATCTTTTGAGCAACCCATTGAAGTTGTTGATATCACCACCCATGAAGAGGAAAAAAATCCCACATTCAAGAGGCTCAAAAGACAACTTAAAGAGGCAAGGGATGAAGTTGATAAGATGAGAAAGAAAGACTTGAGTGTCAGAAGGAAATTTAAGGAAGTGTTGGATATTCATTGTAAGTCCATTGACAAGGTAAATCTTTTGGCTAAAATATTCTTGCCCCTCCACAGGCAGCTCAGAAACCTCTACAAAAAAAAAGATCTCATCGAGCTCAAATCAGAAAGCTAAAGAAAGAACTTCATCATTTCAAAGAAGAGTTATCTAAGAGAAATATGGACATGCTGGATAACGTTGCTACTAGGAGAAGCTCCAGAGTTAAAAAAAGAAGAAGTTGAACCTGCTTAAACAATATAAGTTTTTGACAAGTTTCATGTTTATGCAGTTTTGGAATTTTGAGGATTGTTATGTCTTATAAACCATGTTTAGCTCCTGGGATGTTCTCTTCTATTCATGTACCAAGATCATAAGTTGTTACAACATTTTGGGGCACTGGAGATAGTTTTTGGAACACTTTAATGCTTTATCAAATGAAATAAGCTACTACAGGAAAGTTCACAACACCTGTCACTGTGAACTGGCTGATGCAGACATGCATTGCAAACTGGCGTTGTGAACTCGTGTTTTGGAGTTTTGAAGGGAAGAACAGTTTCTAGGTGTCAAACATGGATGCAAGCCAGTTGTATGATGGTAAGTTACGAGTTGGGAGGCCACATGCCAAAGGGAGATGCACTCAAATGGACACTTCATCATCCATAAAGAAGATGTCAAAGATGTTGCCAACATTAGCCTAAATTTTAGTATTTTGTTTTATTTCTGTTGAACAACTGTAGTCACACCACCTTTAGGCATAGGAATCCTATGCAAGAGTGGTGATTTGAATTGTAAAACTGTCAATGAAAGCCTAGTCTATAAGATAGGCATTGTAAGTTTGAAGCAAGGTTCGAATGGTTAGAGAAAAAAATCATATTTTGATGTTGTCTATTTAACAAATATATTTCCTATTGTATGTACCAGACCTGAGACACTTTGATTAATATAAATCAATTATTTTTTCCTTATCATCTTGTTTCTATCTAATTCTGATTGCAGTCTATTGAATGCTTCAATTGGCTTAATTATATCTTTGTTGCAATGAAGGATTTGTTGTGATATTGTTTATAATTATATCATAGTTTCCTCTTTGATTATAAGAAGTTGTTTTTTCAGAGGGCTTTTCTTCATATGTCTGTCAGTACTACCTAATGTAGATGGTAGGCATATTACATATTTCTTATTTAGTCTTCCACCTATCCACTTTACTTCTTAAATCTTGATCTAAGTTACTCAGAGCCTTATTTTTTGGTGCACATTGTATGGAGTGAGATGTGATTGACATTATTTTCCTGAGTTTTATTCCATTTGCCACCTTATCATAAAAACTTATCTTTAACATCTTGATGGGTGTTGAGCTTACACTTTAGTAGTCAAAGTGTGACTTTCAGTGCTAATAGAAGCTATCAACGCTTTTATTGCATTAAAGATATACCTACTATCTACTCCTGTGTTCTTCAAAATCCAAGAGATGGCATCCGCACAAGGGAAAACTGTTGGATGTGTCGCCACCCTGAGTTCTTAAATGCTTGGAGTTCACCTGGGTCCTTTGCTTCCGTAGAGAAGTTTGATTTCTTGAACATGTAATAGGCTTCTCCCCATTTAAAAGTCTCTCCTTCTTTATCCATAATTTCTGATGTATCATCGTATATGGTCCTAACACTTTCCATATCTACTTTCTGCTGGGAGCTGTGAGATGGTTCAGCCCATGCTAGCTTCATTGTTGTTTTCTTTCGTGGTGACATGCTTGAATCTACAGACAAGATATATTTGGAGCATGTTATTTGAAAAACAGTTTAAATGATCAAAACAATCATAAGAATTAATGAAAGCGATTCATGACATGTTGTTCCTTGTAAATGTCAAATAACAGTTAATGCCTATTGAGATTTTAGGGTGAAAAAACTTGGGCATTAACCTAAAAAGGTGAAATCGGAGAAAAACATAACAATTCTCTAAATGTAGATCGGAGGGAAAAAGAGTAACTCCTCCAAGCATATCGAAGGAGTTAATAGTAACTCCTACGAGTAGATTAAAGGAGTTATTAAAAACTCCTCCGAGTATATCGGAGGAGTTACTATTATTTCTCTGATAAGCATTCAGAAGAGTTTTAGCCAGCCTTGGGGTGCCCGAAGGTCTTACAAAGAATTCCTTCGATCGTATTAGAGGAGTTAATATTAACTCCTCTGATACGATTGGAGGAATTGCTTCCAATTGGTCCGAAGGTGTTCAAAGAAGTTGAGTTTAACTCTCTCGAGCCTATCAGAGAAGTTAGTAGTAACTTCTCTGATATGCTCGGAGAGTTACTAAACAAGTTTCCAGACTTAGTTTTGTTGCAAACAAAAAGAATGGCGAGGAAAAACTTCGGCCATCCTATATTAATGAGAGGGATGTTTAGGGTTTACTTAGGTCCAAACTCCATGCCTTAGCAGAATTTGGAGGGGGGGTTGCAATGGTTTAAAGGCGAGAAAAGGGTTCGGGAAAGGATCGATTGCAATTTTCTTTAGAAGGGGGAAAGGGTTGGTCACAAATTCATAGGGCCTGATGTTGGTGAAGTGGCAAAGTGAAGAATGTTCGAGAAGGAAAAAAAATGGTCTAGGGATAAAGGTGCGTAAGAAAATAAAACGAAAAAACTTAACCCTATCTTAAGAAAAGGAGAGAGGTAGGATAGCCTTACTCAATTAATCGTTGCCACATGTTAGGGAAAGGAACGGGGTTTTTCTCGAACCATGTTTTAGACCAACTCTCTTGCTCTCTGGTGTCTAGTAGGGGGGTTTTAAAACAACTTAGTTGAATTTGTTCGGAGGCGATAAGAATAACTCCTCCGAGCTGCTTGGAGGGTTTGGGGTTTGGGGTTCAAGGTTCAAGGTTTAGGTTTCAGGGTTCAGGGTTTAGGTTTCAAGGTTCATGGTTCAGGGTTTGGGGTTTAGGGTTCTAAAAGAAGCTTACTAATTTTGAACTGAAAGCGAAGGAAAGACCAAAATTCTCCACACAAACAGGGCTCAATCCACCTTTTACGCCTCCTTCCTCGGCTTCACACATGCTTTACAAGAGCAAAAGACTTTGTTGGAAAAACAATCCTCGGACTGTTGGCCTTCAGGGTTCGATATTAACAAAATAGATCACACTTCTCACAGAGCTCAGAGAGTTTTTACAAGAGAAATACTCTATGCCCACACTTGAGTTGTGTCTTTACAATGAAGTATTACATAAACAAAGCACTCAGATTTCAAATTCAGAATTCAAACTAAATCTAAACTTTGACCATTGAAAAGATATATGAGGGTCTTGTCTGGAATAATATCTGACGGTGTCTACTCATAAATATTTTTGTACATTTAAAATCTAACTACAGACAAGATATATGAGGGTCCTGTCAGGAATAATATCCGACAGTGTCTGCTCATAAATCTTTATGTACATTAATCAAAATATTCATCTAACGAAGTCATCATGTCGATTCGATGGTTTTCCTTATCATAAAAATACCTTTCAAAATCCCAATCATTTTCTCCTCCAAGTATCAGGTCTGGTTGAGAGTCTTGGGTCCACGTTTTCTTAGAAGATTCCCCTTTTTCAAAAGTTCTATCAATCATCTTATCAGAGGGTCGTGGTACATCTGACATTTTCTTCAATTTTTTTTCTCAACGAACCATTTCTTCCACATGGGAAAGTGGATCTACCATAAGATTTTGTATCATACTCCTGCATGTACCCTTTATAATGGGTAAACTTTGTACCAGGAATTCTACTCCACTTAGGTCTGTATAACAAGTGGTGTCAGTAATAGCATTTTTTATCCACTCTACCCAAGGAATGGCCATTTTGTCATATTTCAACCAATTTATATCAAATACCACTTTAGAGCATGATCCCGATGCCAAAAACAAATTTATAAACAACACCACGTCTTCTTCCCATTCACATGATTTAATCATCAAGGTGATTAAAGAATCTTGGTTGATAAATAACGTGTAGGTGGAACTAATGTTGGTCATAAACATGCTGCACAATTCTGCAATGATAGATTGTTTATCTTTAAATTCTTTATGTGGAAATGCTTTGAGCCATGTCATATATTTTTCAATGAGTTCTTCATTTCCCACTAATCGATGAGCTTTTGAAATATTGATAGCTACTGGTAATTCATTTGCCCAAACTTTATAAAATGGATTTGGATATATGGGATTAGAACCAATAGAACAACACTCACAAGGGAGTTCATTCCTTATAAAATGTAAACTTTTTAGGTAAGTGTCGAACCTGGCCGGATGCAGTCTCTTTTGGGTTTAGGGTTTAGGGTTTAGGGTTTAAGGGTTGAGGGTTTAAGGGTTGAGGGTTGAGGGTTTGAGGGTTGAGGGTTGAGGGTTTAGGTTAGGGTTGAGGGTTGAGGGTTTTAGGGTTTAGGGTTTAGGAAGCACAAGCGATATGGGAAGTACAAAGTAAAACGAATGGCTAACGGGTTTTAGGGTTTTAGGGTTTAGGGTTTAGGAAGCACAAGCAATATGGGAGGTACAAAGTAAAACGAATGGCTAATGCTAGAAAGCCATTCAGAAAATACAGGTATATAAAAAGAAGGACAACTCCAAAGAAAAGGGGGTGTTGTTTTATCTGTAAAGAACAAGGACATTTTGCTGCTAAATGTCCTAAAAG
Organism: Picea glauca; assembly: GCA_000966675.3. NCBI lineage: Eukaryota > Viridiplantae > Streptophyta > Pinopsida > Pinales > Pinaceae > Picea > Picea glauca. The sequence goes on from JZKD02S1900523.1 coordinate 67,755, forward strand.
CTCTTCATCAAAACTTAAAAAATGTTGTGAAATAGAAGAATTTGCTGATGACTGGTCTATGGTAAGCTCTCAAGATGAAATTGATGAAGTTTACATTATATCTGAAGATGAAGCTGACTTATCAGAAAAGGAAGCTGATTATTGTCAAAAAATGAACTATGTTGATTATTCAGATAGTTCACTAACAACTTCTTGTTCAGACTGTCAAAGTATTTCGGCTACAGAAGAAGTTGAAGAGGAAGAAGAAACAGAGGAAGAAGCTGAAGTCGATTTAGAAGAAGAACCTGTATTCCAGCCCCTACCTCAGAAAAAGAAAGGAAAAGAGCCTATTAATGAAGATTTTTTCAAAAAGGTCAGTGCTTTGTGTCCATTTCCAAAGAAAATGAATGGCTTAAACATGAAAACTCCTGATATTCCACAGTGGGTTTCTCTGCATGCATTTATTGATAATGGAGGATCAAACAATATTGCTAGACCAAGTCTATTAAAAAATCAGTGGAAGCCTTTGAAGAATATTTTTCACTCTGAAACACTGAATGGAAATATCATGATTTCTCATTATTTGGACAATGTAAATATAAAAGTTGGAGGTCAACAGTTAAAGATTAATGTGATTCAACATTATGATCCTTCTAGCAGTTTGTCTTTGGGTATGCATTTTATAGAATCTGTTATGCCATTCACTATTGCTGCAGAAAAAATTATTTGTAATATTAAGAAGAAAGTCATATCTGTTGAGAGGTTATCTTTGGCTACTACTGATGTTGCAAATAAGAAAGCAGGTGCCAAGAAAATTGCAGGAAAAAGAAGGCCCGAGAATGATTCAAGGATTGGAAGAAAGTTCTTGAGTTTTATGAAGAAAAGAGGAACATCAAGCACAAAAACAAAGCAGCAAGAATTGAAGATCTAAAACCTGAGCATAGACCAATCCTTTAAAAACTACTAAAATATTGTTCAAGTGATCCTCAAGCCTTTTGGGATGTTGCAAGCCCAAGCATGGAGATAGAGACTCTACATGATAATGGAGTAACTGGTAAGTTAATTCTCTACACTCCTGCTGATGAACAAGAAATTAAAAATCAGATTGAAGAGTAAATGGCCATGAAGTTAATAGAACCCTCTAACTCTCACTACTGTTGCTCTGCATTTATTGTAAGAAATCAGGTTGAAGTAGTAAGAGGAAAAGCTAGATTAGTGGTTAACTATAAACCACTAAATGCAATTACAAAAGTTTTTCATTATCCTCTACCTAGGCAAGAAGTTTTGATGCAGAAATTGTAGAATAGTAAAATATTCCCTAAATTCGATATGAAGAGCGGTTACTATCAGGTACAAATCAGGCCAGAAGACAGACATAAAACGACATTTACTTGTCCTGCTGGATTGTTTCAATGGAAAGTAGTTCATTTTGGTTTAAGAAACATTCCTTCTTATTTCCAGAGAAGAATGGATAGTATATTAAGCAAATATGATTTTGTAATTGTATATATAGATGATATTCTAGTCCATAGTCAAAATGAAGAACATGTACAACATATAGCCGTTTTTACTTCCGAATGTGAAAAGCACAGAATAGTTCTGTCTGACAAGAAAATTGAGTTGTTTAGAACAACATGAAATATCTAGGCATCTGTATTATAGATGGAAAAATTCAGATGCAGCCACACATTGTACAAAAGATTGTGGGTTTTCCGAATCAGTTGGAAAACAAAAATCAAATTCAAAATTTTTTGGGAATTTTAAACTATGTACATAAATACATTCCTCGCCTAGCCAAAAAGACTGCTGCTATTCGACAACATTTAGCAGGTGGATGGTCTCCCACTGCTACAATGGCAGTCCAACAGTTAAAAGAAGAATGCCAGTTGCTACCTCAGTTAAAACCGTTAGGAAATGGTAAGCTTATTTTACAAACTGATGAAAGTGATGAATTTTGGGCAACTATTCTTTTTGAAAAAATAGATGGTGAAGAGCATATTTGTGCCTACAAATCTGGTGAATTTACTTATGCCTAAAAAACTTATTTTGTAGCAAAAAAAGAAACATTGGCAATCTTCAATGGAATCCAAAAGATGGAACTTTATCTAGCTCCTGTCAAATTTCTGATTCGAACAGATAACATGAATTTTAAGCATTTTCTAAATGCAAAAATTGATAGGCAATTAGCTAGAGGAAGATTGTTATCTTGGCAAATTTGGTTTCAACAATATGAATTTGATGTTGAATGGATTCCAGGAAACACCAATTGGTTAGCAGATGCTCTGACCAGAGAAATGAAACAAATGAATAAAGCATTCAGGGTTTAGGGTTTTAGGGTCTAGGGTCTAGGGTCTAGGGTCTAGGGTTCAGGGTTCGGGGTTCGGGGTTCGGGGTTCGGGGTTTTAGGGTTTAGGGTTAAGGGTTAAGGGTTTA